>CABFVX010004056.1:0-27024 GCA_902151425.1 Timema shepardi | reverse complement strand
GGGGGAAAGGGTTCAAAATGGTATGTTTATGACATGATTTTAAAACTCACCACTGAACCCTAAGAAATAATAGAAGCTATTTGTAATTTTCCTTGTGGAGAATTTTGAAAACTATACTAATTTAAAAGCTATTTAGAATAATAATACCACTTACAATTTTGAAATTGGATACACCTAGAGGCTATTTGGTGTAGTCTCCTTCAGCAAATTTTTGAAAATCGAACACCTCTAAAAATTATTTTAAGAAGTTCTCACCAATTTTTTTTATAAATTATATTTACTATAATCTATTTTAAGTGTGTGATCCCCACCTAGATTTTTTTTTTAACTTTAAACTTATATGCTCCTAAGGCTCTTTAGAGTATTCCTCACTTTTTTCTTCAAAAATTAGATGCTACTAGAAGCTATCTGAAGTAATCTCCCAACATCATGGGTAACAGGATGCCCTTAGAAGCTAGATGGAATAGTCCTCACTTGGATTTTTTTTTTAAATTAGATGCCTTAAGAACAAATTAAAAGTACAAATAGACTGAGTGTACAGGGATGTGATTTCCCACATGGTTGTTTGTACCATAATCCTATCTAATTCTCTTGCATTGCACATTTTATTAACCATTTCACTTCCTATAACACATTTTTGAAAATTAGATGCTCTTGGAAGCTAATTGGAGTGGACCTCATTTAGATTTATTTTTTAAATATTATATGCATATAGAGGCTATTTGGAGTGGCCCCGACGGGATTTTTTTTCAAATCGGATACCTCTAAAAGCCATTTAGAGTGATATTCGCCTGATTTAAAAAAATTAAATGACTTTCCAAGTTATTTGGAGTAATCTTTTCCTGGAAAAATTTTGAAAAGTGAATGCCTCTCTAAGTTAATATTTGAAGTTTGATACAAGGTCATATTTAAGCCTCATATTAAAAACTTTGTAAAATTTTTGGGGGTGTTTGAGCCCCCTAAACCCCCATTCCATATACGCTGACTGGTTTTGCATAAGTAAGGATTTAAATACCTAAGCCCACTCTAATAGTGAATTCAGAATTATTTCAATATTTTGAATACTACATTGTACACGTTTACTGAGATTAAAACAAAATCCACAGTGGGGATAGGTCATTAACTACAGTAAAACTCTCTTGATCATGGCTGAGATCACAAACTCTATTGATGGTGGTTGTTTCCAGCAGCAAGGAATTGCCTGACCTCATGGACAATCCTGTGGTCAAGGAGATCGCAGAGCGTCTGTCTAGGACACCAGCTCAGATTCTGCTGAGACATACTGTGCAGAGGGGCATCGCTGTTATCCCCAAGAGCACCAACAAGGAGAGGATACGGCAAAACTTCAAGGTCAGTGCTAGTGGTGGAGCTAGAAATGGTAGCAAAGCGTTTATCAAAAACCCGGTCTAAGTGCTGCTGAGACACACCGTACAAAGGTAAATCCCTGTTAACTACAACTTCACCAACAAGGACTGCATACGGCAAAACTTCGAGGTCAGTAGTGAGCAGTTGGGGGTGACTACCTAGGATGGCCACTTGTTCCAGTTTGATATTTGGCAAAAAAAAAGACCAGGTCCTTAGGTAGCAATCTACCATCAAAATGCATTTTATACTTGCATCGATGGTTGCATGGTCTAAGGCGCCACTAGATGGCCGATGACAAAGTGATCGACGTTTGAAGCAAATGCGGGTACACATTCTACCTGGTCTAGAAAAATCTGGTTGACCAGCAAAAACCCTTCGAAAATAGTGGGGGTGCAGGAAGTACGACCGTTCTAAAAATAACGAAGTTCGAATCCCGGTGTGCACGCTGTCTAAATGTCAGGCTCATCTAATTATGGCGGGGTGAAATCGAATCCTCGTTATGTTAACTCTAGGTATTTATCCCTCCGGAACATTTTCTTAATCATCCTCATGGTTGATACCTACATCCGCGCATGTCGACGGACGATACCAAACAACCGATTTTGTAGACTTTTGGGGTGGGGAATAGCGGCCCCTAACTGAGGATTATAAATCATCGTAAGGCTTCCAAGGCCCCTGATTGTGGATAATCAGAGCTGTGTCAATGATCTATAGTTGCAACATCATCGGGAGAACCCCCATTACTACATAGGGGGTTGCGACAGTGCGATGACGACACCGGGGAAACCCATTATCACATAAGGGGTTGCGACACATGCCTTGAAGGAGAGGTAAGTGAGGGGAAGTGAAAGGGGTCTCAAGGTAGGGGGAACCATCCCTCACACTCTTCGCTACGCTGCCGTTGGGAGAGCTTCGTGCTCCGTGTTCCCTCTGATGACGAGGGAGGAACGCCCGACGCCGTGGACTGCACACCAATAAATACATTTAAAAAAATTCCAACGCACTTTCCCAATCCTACGACAATAAACTCCCCCACACCAATAAAAGAAACTCCAACGGCCCGTCTAAATCCTAACCAGACATAAAAAAAATGAAACAAGAATAAACCGTTGAAAAGGGGTCAAGGGAGGGGGAAAACCAATCAGAGAGTGACACAACATTTCGTAACAACCAATCAGAGAGTGAAAACAACATTGCGTAACAACCAATCAGAGAGCGACAACAACTTTGCGTAATCATCACAATACACACTCTCTCCAAATAGGGGTCAAAGGTCAAACTGGAATAGGTGGCCATCCTAGGTAGTGGGATGTCTTAATTTACCCGAACCAATTTGAGATAATTTTATTTTACACCATAATAATAATTATATTATGTTGTTGGGGTTCTCCTTCCCGAGATCGACTGAAACCAAAATCTTCCCTCGCACCTGCTTTTTTACGATTTCCTGGCAGTAAAGGCGAGTGAAGGTCCAAAGGACAATAGAAATCGAGAAATGAATGGTAGCACCGAGGCCTGTCTCTCTTTTGTTTATTATAGCTACTTGTGATACACCAAAAATCCTAAAAGAACAGGATACGTCAGATGAGTAGAATAACTTGTTTGTTATTAGTAACCTAAACTATATATTATAAAGTAACCGGATTAGGAGAGCGAATGCACACGTGACTGGCCTCAATTTAACAAGAAGAAGAATTATAAAATTGTACGCTTACAACAATCGAGATTTAGTTCGACATGGCCGATATTGTTTCAGGTGCTGGACTTTACTCTGAGTGATGAAGATGTATCGAAGCTTGATGCTCTCGACCAGGGACCAGTAGGCAGGATTGTTGATTTCTCCTTCTTCAAGGGGTGAGTTCATGAGGCAGGGTTTTAATCATTGTCTACACGCTATGTAGACTGCCTTTCCATACTGTAGCTTGTGTCCATAGAGACAATACACGTTTTCCACAAACATTGTATATGTAATCACGTGCTAGACTATCAACAAACAAGGTACTTTAGTGCCCTATCTGTTAAAATTCATCGAACTATAACAGTATGAAGCAGGGAGGAACGATACATTTAATTTTGTTACTTTAAATTGTGTGACCTCCTTAAAAGAAGCAGTTTGATATATTTCAAAATTGAAGGGGTCTTGAAAAACACTTAATAACCCTCATCAATGTATACGGAATATATTCACTATTTAAACATCTGTGAAATCCTTAAAACTAGCTATGAAAAATAAATAGCTATCCTCAAGGTCTTGATCAACAATAAAAATAACTTTTGGTTCAAAAGTTAATCTACCAGAAATCACTGCTAACACAATTTTACATAAAATAAAGGTTCTTTTATTTTTGTTCTGACCTCCTCAATTAGATTATAAAGTTACATTCATGTTCCTAAGGAACTATAACAACAAATAAAGTAATTTTTTAACAGGCATTTTAATAGTTTTGACTTCTGTAGATCACATGACTTGACGGATAACTATTTGAAAATTGCTTGGTTTAAGTAAATTTTGTAGCTTTCAAAAAATTGTATTCCTATCTGACTCTAACTGTAGACGGAGTCGTTGGAAGAACAGGTTGGCACTCCAGGGCACCAACAGCCCCCCCCCCCTTCCATAGGGCACTCTTTTTACTAAAGTCTGTTCAGCTTAGGAATTGTTTTCTGAAAGGTCTTTTTTCCTACCAGAAATATATTATCTAGTAGGATATTGGTAGGAAAAAAGACCTTTCAGAGATTAATTCCTACCGTGAATGGAGTTTATTTCTGTGTCTCATAGGTATGTCATTTAGGTCAGTGGTGGTGGAATATAATGTGTGTAGGGGGGAGAGGACATTTGACTATAGGGTGTTTTGGAGGACTTGACCCCCTTATCCCCAATCCTAAAGAGATCCAGGAAACCTCCCTCAGCAAAGTTTGACAATTGGATGCCTTTAAGCTATTGGAATGGTTCTCACCTGGAATTTATTGAAAATTATTATTTTATATAATCTATTATAAATTATATTAAGTTCTATGTAAGAGTTAAAAAAGAAAAATTGATACCCCTAGAAAATATTTAGAACGGTCCTCGGCTTGTTTATTAAATTTCAATTTGAGGTTCTTAGAATCTATTTGGGATTTGTTTTTAATCGTATCATACATGAAAATAAAAAGGTTGAGAATGAAATAAATCACGAGTGGGGAGAGGGGGGATTTATTCCAAGAGGAAAAGTTATTTCCAAGTGGAAATGACCCCCTCCCCCTCTATTCCTGGTTATTCCAACACTTATAACTTTATTTAAGAAGTGCTTAATGTAAATTTTCGCACTTGGAGGATGCAGGTTCTATGTAAGTTTATAAATGTCAAACAAATTTATAGCACATAAAAGGATTTAATCTGTGGCCTAAATTACCACGAAATAAACTCCAGATAGCTTCTAGAGTAATTTCATATTAGTTATTATAATACGACAACTGAGGCCTGTGCCTTGGCGGCACCCTTAACTCTAGAAACTAATGTACCCCTTCAGCCTATCTTCTCCATGTATATAAATCTATTATTATTAGTTTTGTAATAAGGGTTTTTTGAAAGTACTGTACATCAATAGTCAATAAAAACTTGAAGAAACTTTCTTCAGTTTCTTTTCAAAGAAAAGAAGGAATGTGTTGTCGAAGAGGGGTGTGGGGAATTTGAGGGTTGTTTGTTAGAAAAGAAAGGCGTGGCGAGGGAGAGGGAAGACGCCGGATGTCGAGGAAATAGATTCTGCGTTGCTCTCACGCCAGATATATATAAAAAAAATGTTTGACCCTGTTATATTCTTCGAAAAGAAATGATGGTACCACCTGGTTCTTTCCTTCTCCACCTCCACCCTCCCTTTTCACTCTAGCACCCATCTGACAGGGAATTGAACCCTGGAGACCTTCGTGTTACGTCATCCCATACGCCACGAAGGGTACCACCTAGCAAAAAAAAATCAATTCCTTAATAAACGTTATCCTTAATTTATTAATGGCAATCTCAGCTAGAGTAAGTTTAACATAGCTTTCCTCAACATTTTAAATATCTAAGTTACCCAGAATAAGGAACGAGAGAACTAAGGCGCCATGCTCACAGTGAACTACGATCGCCGTTAAAGGGGGGAGGGGGGGGGGNGGGGGGGTTGGATCTAAATTTTAACCTAGGTCTCCTGATTTTTCTGTTCATTCTTCAGTTCTTTTTCTAACGCTTTGTTTTAAAAAGCGTATGGCAACTTTAACTGGGATATATATATATATATGTATGATCTAGTTCGGTCGCCTATATGTGTAGACTTTTAAGACGCTCGGGTGACACAGAGTACACCTATGGAGGTTGTACACATGTTGTACCCGTAATGAGATAATGTAACGATAGCTGTTATTATGAAGGTGTAAAGCCAGTAGTGATCTTAAACCTAACTAAAGCCTAACTAACCAAAACCTGGTGACCGTTGGGATAATTCCCCTGTCAGGACTCGAACCCGGGACCCCTAGATTTATAGTCAGGTTTTCTAGCCCTAATGTGGACGTATATACTCCAAGCTAACAGTTGTCTTACTCACCCCTCCCTATGCTTACATAGAATTAATCCTTTATAGTCCTTGTGCTAAACGTATTAATAAAAAAGTACGTTCTACAATCCGGGAACGTAGACACAGAGGGGGAGCTGTAAAGGCTTAGACTCCCCTCCCCCTTTTAAAGTAGTTTTTTATATTTGATAGATTTTTTTAGCACCACGTCTAACTACCCGTTTAGATTATACGCTTGTATACTAATTAGGCTAATGGCTTAGGAGCTGGGAAGGTTGACTTTAGAGAAAGTAAACACGCATTTGCGTGGAGGGAGAGTGGGAGACCATTTAGGAAAAACCACCCTCAGTTCACCCGACCGAGATTCGAACCTCGATCTTCCCGCCCTCGACAGTTTAACTCAACACGAAACCAGCCCATAGCTAACTACGCCACCAAGGCGGGTGACAGACGTCTTGATCTTGACCACAGACAAGGTGTATACCAGACCCATAGACTTCAGGTTAAAATGACTGTACTTATTTGGAGAGCTTGAGTCCTTCAACACGAGGATCGAGGATCGCTTCATGCATTTCCAAGTGACAACAATGCTATCAAGCAGGCATTTGTAAAAACAGTTCACTTTAAAAGATGGTTTCACTAGTGAACAGGCAGAAATTGCCTTCTAGTGTCAATAAGCTGGCAATCACACAGGCTCAGGTAGCGGCCTCACCCCTCTTTCCATAACGCCCTCCCTGAATGAGCCTACTCATACTGCAAAAGTTTTCAAATTGTTTAGTTGTAAAAAAAATTTCAATTATCTTCAACTAGTTACTTGACTGAAAAAAAATTGTTCATTTAAAGGGGGTAAGTGGTTGAGTTGGAGAGGTGGTGTGTGTGTGTGTGTGTGTGAGAGTGTGTGTGTGTGTGTGTGATGTGTGTGTGTGTGTGTGTGTGAGTGTGTGTGTGTGTGTGTGCTGGTACCTGAACTATTGTGTTCGAAATTAGTAATGAAGATAGTTTGTCTTATCATTCTTTTATTGATTTTAGCTGGACATGAAATGTATTCTGTGTTTTGTTTTATTATTTTAGCTGTAGATTTACACATAAATTTTGTCTTGCCTAATTATATACACGCAACTCATAATAACTGCACAAAATAATGCCAACTAAACCGGAAAAGGTGGTCCTCAACTCCCTGCGAAATATCTACACTGGTCCAGCGGTATTATCTGTGCCCTTGGGGTAGATCTACGCGAAGAAATCTTAAGGGTGTACTTAAAATTTATAATAATGTATTTAGACTATTTATAATTTAAAACTTATTATTGAATACATTACTATGGATGTAATTTAAATTTTAATTTTAGATATAGATTACAGAATATCCCTAGCTTGAATTATTCCCCCATGAATTTGGGGGTACAGAGTTGAAGATATATCTGGGGTAGGCCAACAAAAGATACTGAATACCACTGCCTAGTCAACTTACTCCAGTTCGTCCAACATTACCTATATAATTCCCTGCTACGGAGTTTATTTCATTTTACATTTTGTTTTCAACTCAAATAAAACAAACTACAACTATTTCTATGAACTGTACAAATAATTTAAGTAAACATATTTCATTTAAAAGTTACTACAACTATGTAAAAATACTAAATATTTTTTTAACAAACATTATTTAATGTTGTTAAGAAAATTTCTTCCCTCACCCTTTTTAATTGTCCATATAAAATCCTTTTTATAGCTTCCAACATTAAAAACTCAATAAACCTACTTATCAGCTTTGAGACCTATTCCCATCATGTGTAGTGCATTCGCCACTGCTACAATGTAATGAAAATATGAAAATGTTTCCTCCACACCGGTGGTGGCGTGGTCTAAGGCATAGACTTGCAATAAAGGGGATTGCCATTGACAAGAGATATTTAAACTTTGATGGGGTATTCATGGATAATATTCCACATGCGATTTATTATTGTAGTTTATACATCCTCTCTTCATCCTAATGCGGGTGCATTTCTTCTAAACAACCTGACTATCCTTACCCCAAACTGTGGTACTCATTCCCCCAGAGGTGCATGGCATATTTATCAGGGGTACTATAAAATAATCTATTAATGGCGGCCTTTTTTATTACTCCAACTTGACCTATTAGACCCTATAAATGAATCGTATGGTGGCTGAACTCTAACTGGGGTCCCTTTGCTAATCACTGGCCATGTATACATAGAGGACATAGTCAGAATCTGGAAGTCTCCATTTCCAGAATACTGGGTTCAAGTAAAATGAGCCTAGACACTTCTATATGTATCACTTTCCTTACATGTAAGCTCTCCCCTACCAACCCTTCCTGGAATTAAGACTGGCCTAGCTACATTCTAAATAAGGAGAAAGCGAATAGAGGGCAAACAAATGGTAATCACGGCCAGCTCCTAATCTCGTTAAAACACTAAGCTTAGGGCATTTCACTCACTTTTAAGTTAAGTAATTATTTAAAAAAGAACAACATAAACTCAACGTCTTGGAAGAGGGTTTTTAATTCAATTATAAATTAAAAAGATTAAACTATTGACGTACTTGAGATAATTGTTTACGAATAAGGGGGAACACAACTGAAAAAAGGTCAAAAATTACTGGCATGGATTAAATTGTTAGTGGCTTGGTGTTTGAAGTAATATGTATTTATTTTCAATTAATAATACAAAAATAACTTTTTGTTTCAGCGTGAAATCACATCCAGAGTTCCCCTTCTAGCAGCCAAGAATATGGATCTGACATATTCCCAAATGTGTAGAAAATCCGCGGTCCTTTTCCGAACACTTTTCACAGCAGTAATTTAATATTTTCCTCCAGGAAACCTTAACATCAATTTCACATTATTTTTAGAGGGTAAAGGTGTTCTTTTGTCATCTCTTCCTTATTGCTATATTTCCCCATACAAATGGACAATTTTTGTATGCTTAATTTTGTAGAGAAAATTAGCTTCAAATAATAATGGTATCTATCATGAAATAACAAGCAAAGAAGCCACTTCGAAAAAGAACCACGTGCATTCCCACGGTCAATGTTTTCAACCTTGTTTTTGGAAACAATAATATCAACAAAAGTATGATTAATTTTATAAAAGGTATTGTGTTTGTATAAATAAAAAGATTAAAATTTATTTTGAGACATAATGGTATATTTTTTAATCATAAATACACCTATAAAATGCATTTGATCAAAATAATTTCCATCAAATTATTTTCAAAACAAATATATTTCGTTTTACTTTTGTTTGAAACCCAAAGGAAATCACTGTTTAGTTTGTTAATGTAAGACTAATATTTTCTCTTTTGTGTATGTATCTGTACTTAAACATAGGTAAAAATAATGAACTGCTCTACTATGAAATTACGCACGAGTTTCCATAATAGCTACTTGTTTTGATTATAGTCGCTATGATGGTGGTTTTCCTCATAGTTGCCATGGTACAGTATCCCCGTGGCTTCTTTGGTGCGGACTGACAGCTTTAAAAAGTTAACAGGCCAAATTACATATTACTACGCTGAATCAAATGATCTGCAAAAACATGTGTTTAGCAGCCGTCACTTCTGACATTCAAAATTTAGGTACATACCTAAATTTTGACTGTCAAAAGTCAGCTGTGAGCTGTCTGTCAGCACCAAAGAAGCCATGGGGCTACTGTAGTTGGCAGGTTACAGGTCTCATTCAGGATACATTGAAGAAGTTTCAGGAGTCAACATTTATTCTATATTATTTAGCCCCACATCTTAATACCTGTTCGGGTTATACGCTTTAAGTACTAATTAAGCTAATGAATTAGGAATTGGGAAGGTTGAATTATAGAAAGTGAACCCACATTTGCGTGGAGGGAGAGTGGAAAACCATTTAGGAAAAAAACCCACCAGTTCACCCGACCGAGATTCGAACCTCGATCTCCCCGTCCTCAGCAGTCGAGCTCAACACGACTAGCGCGTTAGCCAACTACGCCACCGAGACGGGCCAGTCAACATGTCTACCAGATTGCAATGACCCGCCTCGGTGGAGTGGTTAGCTAACGAGCTAGTTTCGCAGCAGCCCCCACAAATTTCACCCCAACCATATTTGTCTTTTATTCAGCAGCCACCACAAATTTCTCCTCAAAACTCGTCTTGTCTCCTTGCGAATGCAGAAGAAAACAGATTATCACCACATTTTTATCCTAGGGTTATACTTCCATATCACACAATATGAGTGAATAGCTAGGATCATGAGCATTAACAATAATAATAATGATAATATATAATAATGTAATAATTTTAGTAACCCAACTTATTAGTGATAATTGATTTTCTTTACCTACCTTAATGTGACAGCAAGTTTTTCTGTTGGAGATATAGATACCCTGTTCAAATTGGAAACACCTAATTTGGATTCCAGCTTCCCTATTAGTTCATCAAAGGATTTAATTGACATGCGAGAATAGTTTAAAAGAACTTGTCACTATCTCCACGCAAATCAATGTACAATGTCGTGAACACACCTTTCACACTTCTTTGAGCAACTATAGGAGGCACATAGTATCTCCTATTTTTAGGTTGTTTTCTCATTTTATACGCGTAATACACAGCTAATACTTTCAGTCTGTATCCATACATTTTCTAGGACAAACTGATAAACCTCCGCGGCACTGTGTAGATTCTACCATCCGCGTACAGAGAGTGGAGGGTGGGGCGTCCGCTCGGCTATGTAACGGGCCTAAGGGCCATGGCACTGAAACTATAATTGTGACCCCTACTCTTCAGTCATAGACTTTTTTTCCCCCTAGCTGAAGCTCCAGAAGTATCCGATGGGTGGAAAGTAAAGTTGTCAATAGAAGCCTACTGTTATGTCAAATATTAATGTATATTTAACACCACGTCAGTAGCTGCCATGGCACGATAGGGCAATATGACCTTGAACATGCCTGTAAACATCCTTATGCGACAACAACATGTTGCTGCGTAGTTATCCTCTGTCCTGTAGGTTTTCCCCCGGGCATGACCTTGAACATGACGGTAAGAGTGTGTGTGCAAGCTCTGTCCGCTCCACCAGAGTCCGGAGGGAGACACCCCCGACCGAGATTCGAACCCAGACATGTTGATTGCTAGTTAATTGTCGATTATTGATGATTGGGCGTTGGAGTTTGGTATCTGAACGGCAAATCAAACCCTGAATAAAGCACAAATAATATTTCCGCCCGTTGAGCAGCTATAAAACCCCAGTTCCCCTGCCTAGTCTAAACACTCACATCCTCGCCCCAGACATGTTGATTGATAATTGATAATTAATTGTTGATTATCGATGATTGATTATCAGTGCACGGCGCTCGGGAAGGTTTCTAGCGTAGACTTCCCTCCCCCCTCCCCCTACAGCCCCTAAGCCGTGTTGAGTTGCTTTGCCTCACAACATCCTAGTTGGGACCTTAGACCGTAGAATATGTTATCTTACAACTACAGGAAGTTTCGGAACCCCACTTCCGCTTTAGGCATTATCTTTTCCAAAGCGAACTGGATCTCATACACTTCAGCTTATAGACAGATTGAAGGGATAGAGAGGTCTAAAGGTATCCTCTATCTTCAAGTTAGAACTCGTCACTGCTGATTGGTGTGCAATCTGGTACGCTACAAACAAGAAAGATTAATGTATAAGATGGTTTACTTTTCTCCGGAGGACAGGGTTTGATCTCTCCTGAGGATAGTTTGAGAAGCCTGAATATTTACAATCTGGAGAACTTATATATTTTAGGCATTATCTTTTCCAAATCAAACTGAACGCATAATTGTACAGACAATGTCGCGAAGGCGCGGTGCGAATCCCCTGCAAAGTCTACAAATGCTAATTGTGGGTACATTAGCTATGACAATTGAATTTAAATAAATTAGAGTTAGATGACTTACGTTATGCTAGTCATGGCCATTAACAAGGTTCTTTTTTTTCAATTGTGGGAGATGTCGCACCTTGAAGTGAATAAGACGAGCTACCAGGTAATACAGGACTAAGGTATAGGTAGTAACAAAGTTAAGTTACTATAGATTATAGATATTTGGGGGGGGAGGGAGTCTACATGACGGTCCATTAAGAGTAAACTTGTTGTTCCACTCAAGGTTGCCAATGTTGCTCAAGGATATTGTAAGACGGGATGTGGGAAAATGTAGACCGTTTTCGGTATTATCTGAGAATGAAAAAAACTATAGACCGTTTTAGGTAGGAAGGGATAACGGGATTGTGTGGGAAGGGCTGAAAGGGTTTTTACCCGGGAGGTGGTTGTAGGGGGAAAGGTTGAAGGGGAGGTGATTGTAGGGGAAGGGGTTGTAGGTAATAGGTTGAAGGGGGAGTTGGTTGTAGGGGAAGGGTTGAAGGGGAGGGGGTGGTGTTTTGAGCCGTTAGCGGAAGAGGGACAGGGTTATTGGGGAAGGGTTGAAGGGGATGGGTGTTTTGACCCGGGAGGTGGTTGTAGGGAAAGGGTTTTAACCTGGGAGGTGGTTGTAGGAGAGGGTGTTGTAGGGGAGAAAGTGTTTTGAGTGTTGTGGGACGGGGTTGTAGGGGATAGGTTGAAGGGGGATGTGGTTGTAGGGGAAGGGTTAAAGGGGTAAAAGTGTTTTGAGCGGTTAGTGGAAATGAGAATGGTGACGTCACAAATGTTTAGACCCGTTAGCGGAAGAAAGAAAAGTGGTTTGACCCGTTAGCGGGAGCGGAGTTCTGAAACTTACTGTAGCTGCAAGATAACATATTCTACGTTCTAAAGTCCCCACCTAGGATGTTGCGAGGCAAATAAACTCAACACGGCTTAGGGGCTGTAGGGGAAGGGGGCGGGAAGTCTACGCTAGAAACCTTCCCGAGCGCCGTGCACTGATAATCAATCATCGATAATCAACAATTAATCATCAATTATCAATCAACATGTCTGGGGCGAGGATGTGAGTGTTTAGACTAGGCAGGGGAACTGGGGTTTGATAGCTGCTTAACGGGCAGAAATATTATTTGTGCTTTATTCAGGGTTTGATTTACTTTTCAGATACCAAACTCCAACGCCCAACTCATCGATGATCGACAATTAACTAGCAATCAACATGTCTGGGTTTGAATCTCGGTTGGGGGTGTCTCCCTCCGGACTCTGGTGGAGCGGACAGAGCTTGCACACACACTCTTACCGTCATGTTCAAGGTCATGCCCGGGGGGAAACCAACAGGACAGAGGATAACTACGCAGCAACATGTTGTTGTCGCATAAGGATGTTTACAGGCATGTTCAAGGTCAAATTGCCCTATCGTGCCATGGTAGCTACTCACGTATTACTATCCGATGGGTTTATTTACTTTAATTATGCTGTGTCAAGTGAAAAATAGGTAGAATCCGTAGGAATTGAACTCACATTTACGTGGAGGGAGAGTTGAATACCATTTAGAAAAAGTTACCCTCAGTACATCCGACCGGGATTTGAAGCCCGATCTCCCACAATTACTAGTCACAATCCAGTCTATTGAAGCAAGAGTGACACCTTAGGACAGAGGTGGGGAACATATATTTCAATGTAGCAAATGGCGTGAAGAATGAGAAGTGAAATTCGCCACACCATGAAAAAATTGAGAAATTAGATTGCTCAATCAAACATTTAAAACACACAAAATCTTTGAACAAGTTTATTAAAATCATGTACTACACTTTGACTAATCATTTACAACTGCCTCAAACGCAAATTATGAAGATTGTTCAAGTTGAAAATGGAAGACAATTCAATGCGAAATTTGACCATCTTTTTGTCTGACAAGTTGCAGAAACATTGGTTGAATACCTGAATTCAATGCATATGCGGGATTATTCCACTGATAGGCCTATGTAGGAAATACCAAGCTACATCCAGCACACGGAAAAAGTTAATTTTACTGTGAAAGCTGGCAAACTCAATTCACCACATCTAACGATTAGCCGCAGGATTTTTTACTCCCGGCTCAGACCATTCGGCCACTGAATCAGATTGAATGTATATAGATTACGCTATTTGGGTATGGATAAGATTGTATAATTCGGGTGAAATCTACCTGCATTTGCGTGGAGGAATCGTGGGAAACCATATAGGAAAAACACCATCACCACATCAAACCGGGATTTGAACCCCAACTACATATTTTTCGGCAAACTAGACCTGATGAGTCCGACATTAAAACCACTTGTCTACCGATGAAAGTTAGTCGTAAATAAATTAGTGGGAGGACTTATCCGAAGAGAGGGGGGCAGGTCCCCTTTCGAAACACTGGAAGAAAGTTGAATCTTTGGGGGTACCCCAAAATATGCAGGTTATTTTAAAAGCAATTTTCATGGTAAAATATGACTACTAAAATCAAAATGTTGCTAACCCTCTTATAGTTCCCTTCATCTCTCCCATCAAAGGAGCAGGAGGGGAAGATAAACAATGGTCATCAAGGGCCCATTATGGATTTTATTTTAAAAACAGTAAGTGTTAGTATGTTTTATAAAAGACTCGAGCTATAACAAGGACTAATAAATTTAATATTATTTGTAGTAAAATAAAATGTGAACACAAGACATTCCACCTTATTTTTGCAAGTAAAAATGTGAAAATGAGTTAGAGGGTGGATGATTTGAAACACATTGAAAGTAAGTAAGGGGGTGTTAACTTGTGTGCAGGGCATGTTTACATGATGACCGCTTGTGGAAATGATGGTTCTTACTTTAGTCGCATTGCAAAGCGAAGACACTTTAAGGCGGTTAAAAATATTGTTAGATTAACTTCCAATTGATAATAGGCTAAGGTAGGCGTTGTTAAATACCGCTTTTTACTAGCCGGGAAGTACATCCACCTGGAAATATATGCACATTATAAATACTGTAACATGTTTCTTTTTCTAGTTTTAAATTATTGTTAAGTGTGCAATGTAGACTAGTGTTAATTATTGTTTAGGTGAAACTAGTGCTAATTATTCTGATTGCTAAATTTTGTTTTCTAAGCTAACATTATAGATTAGAGTTAATCGAACAAAACAATCTAGGCTTTCGTTGTTAGTAGGAAGTGTACCGAACACTTCTTATAACTACGGCCACAATAGACTAAAAGAGGGTGGATGGAATCTAAGGAAATAATTACAACAAAGTAAAACATTTTCAAGTTAAAGAAATATTTGAATTATTTATTCAATGTAATAAACAGAGGTAAAACAACAAATTTCATGGTCTTACAAGTCAAACTGAAGTGTGTTGGAAAACAAATAAATCATGGTTGAGTCTGCACTTGCGCAGTACGTTTGAGAGTATATTTTAATCAATCAAGGTATAATATAATTTTGTTTGCCCCCCTGGAAGAGACCAAAGAAATAAAAAAAAAAGTTAATATTATAAAAATATAATTTAAAGAATCTTTCTTCAATGATTTACAAAGCATCTAATTCACCGCAGTGAATTCAGACAAACAAATGTAGGGTAAAAATTTAAATTCAAATATCGAATCAGATACTTATTAAAAATTGTAAATTATTATCTTACGATGATTACAAAGAGCTTAAAGAGCCTCTTTTAAATTATTTACAACTCGTATGATTCACGACTGTGAATACAGACAAAACAAATTTAAATTTTAGGATCAAATTCAAATTTAAATATAGAATCAGATATATATTATTATCACAAAGGTTTGACTTCCCGTCTAAGACTCAAACATTCGCAGAATTATTACCCTCGTCACTTTTAAAGAATTCGAAAAAATTCCTGCATTTTAATATTTGATATTAAAATAGAAAACAAAGCATTGCTACGTTAGAATACTTGTAATTTCTCACTAAATGAATCGGGGGATTTTAAAGTCAAAACCTTATTAACCAACAATAATAAATTACTTTAATATTTACTTCAAAGAAGATAAGTCTACAAAAATAAACTATAAAGGAAACATTATCAAATTAAAGAATTTAAACAATTACTAGTAACCACAAGAGCAATAAAAATTAATATTCAAACAAAAATCTCAAGCCAGAAAAGGATTTTTTTAAATGTGGCTACCCAAATATTTCGAGAAATTGCAAAGATACTAGCGCCCAAGCGGCAATAGTAAACATTAAGTGTTCCATAACAGAACTTACTTTCAAAAATAAAACCTTTAGCAAAAATGTACAGATGCCTGCACTAACCGATATCAACTACATAATAAACCTAAGTGTTCAAGTTAATCCAACCCATAGTTGTAACATAAGTTTTATATAATCAATAATATATATATATATATATTTATCGCCATCCTGGCTAGATAATGTTCTAGTCCTTAATAGGACTTCTAGTGGAAGTGTTGAATGTAATAGTCAACCATATTTTCTGAGTTCCCTCGTTATACAGGCTTAGTTGACGAGTAAGGAGGTGGGAGTTCCTTATTATTTTTATTATTAGTGTAACGTCACACACCAAGCAGCTGATGTATAGGCTACGTCTCATTAGCCACGTCTGCTAGTCTCTTGATTTCTTGTAGTTCCACTTGACTTGTCCACCAGGCACATGGTGAATGGCTGCAGACTATAGATATGTACATACGGTCACCTACGCCAGACAGGTGGTTAGTTTCAGTTCATTAATATGAGTGGTCCTCCTGTAGCTCAATGGGGCCAATCCGAAAATTTCTGGACTCCTATATTGGAACATGTTGTTGCTGCATCATTCAAGCTTGTTAGGACTTCTCTTCTTTTTAGGATTTGGTGCGAACAGGTTGTGCTAGGCCAGAGGTTACAATGTGTGATTACAGCACATATATTAAATATAGTAATATTGTGATATTTAATAATGCTGGATTTCTATGAGTATAAGTTTATTTGGGGTGGTAGTTTTTATTATACTAGCTAGTCCTGCTAGTATTTATATTGCGGGATGCCTATGTGTATAGGCTTATTTAAGGGGGGCAATAACATTGGGATATTGGTAGTACAAGCTAATGTTAAAGAAGAGCCATTCATAAATTACAAACACATTTTATTGCGATCAAAATTAATAACATCTCAATATTTTACGAGTGTAATTTTATATGCATTGGTAATAGATATACAATTTGACAGCTGCAGATCACAAGACTTGACGTATGAATATCTTTAATGGAAATTGTTTTAGTAGATTTTGTAAATTTCAAAAAGGTTTCTTCCTATCTGAATCTGACTGTAGGTAGTAGACATATTCGTCTGAAGAGTGTGTTGAGTACCCACGGATGCAACAGACCCAACCTCTTCCTCTTCATCCTTCTCCCGAAGATTGATCATCATTCCAAATACCTCTGTGTTTTATTGATAAAGTTGTAAATTATATTATTTGAATAGAATATTGGACTGTGTTGACGGGGGTGACTCAACCTTTTCTCCAAGCACAACATTTTAAACCTCCAACTTTATTAGAGAAAGAAGGAATCATCTATAAAACTATCCAGGTTGGGTCAGTGGCAACGGAATATTATTTGTGCAAGGGGGAGGGGATGGTTAAGGGGTTTTGAGGAACTTATTTCTCTCTCCTAGGCCCAAAGAGTTCCTGAAACCTCGCTCGGCAAACCTCCTCATCTTGATTTCTTTTTATTAGTTAAACTCTCTAAAATATATTTAACACATTGAACACCACACCCGATCTACTCTCCGGTTAGCGTAAGTATCTATTTTTACTATGCCCGAGATACACTCGGGTCCTCTTTTAAATGTTTACATACACAATGGCCCGAGATACGCTCGGATATAGTATTCTGTACTATATGTTTTTGTGTAAACTGCAATGTAGCATTGTGCGCGCAAAATTTTTATGCTTTCTAGCACACTAAGGCAATTTATTGTTAGGCCTAAATGTAATTTTTCCATTTAATTTATAATTCATTTATGATAATTTTTTCTAGCCTTTACAACTAAATGTGTACAAATGTTTTATTTTAAAAAAATTGTGTAATAAATTTGAATTTTTTTCATGTACAAGCACTAACACACAAAGTTTTTTTTATAATGTTTCATCTACATAACAAAATAAAGTCCATATAAAATCTGAAAGATCATAAATGACTATAATACACACACACACACACACACACACACACAAAAGTATTATGTGTCAAAAAGTATTCTCATGGTAAAAATTCAAAATATCATAAATTTGACCGGTATCTGACAGTTCACCATGTAATTTCATGCCGGTGTGCAATGTGTTTTAAAGTGGTCTTCTAACAGATTTTTTTGAAATGTTGATATCCCTAGAAGATATTTATAACGGTACTCGGCTGATTTTTAAAAATCTAATTCGATGCCTTTAGAAGGTAATAAATTATTTCTAATCGTAATATATTCGAAGATATAAATGGGAGTTAAATAAAGCCAAGCGAGCCAAATTAATTCCAGGGAGGAAGGTTAATTTCAGGGGAAAAGCTCACCCCCTCCCTTCCTCCGGTTATGCGGCCAATTATACTTTTATTTAAGAAGTATTCAATATAAATTTTCGAACTTGGAGGGAGGAGATGCTATGTAAGTTTCTAAATTCTAGCCAAATGTTATCACTTAAATTCCTGGCCTTAATTATCATGTATATAAATTCCAAATAACTTCTAGAGGCATTTAATTTTAGAAACTTTATTTGTCTACGGCATTCGAGGGGCCGTGCTTACCAACACCTCTACCACCGAAATGTTGGCCTGGCTACGGCCTGACTGGATATGCTTGGTAAATAAAACTTGTATCTTTAGCATCCTAGAAATGTTATTGTGTTTGTAATTGTTCATATTATATAATTATACTTTTCAAGCATTTAAAAGGTTATGTATGATAAATGGTAATGCCATTATCAGACATAATGTTAGTTTAATTAATTTTGATAAATAAACGAACTTATTCTATTTATAGTGTTTTCTTAATATATTTTGCATAATTTATATTTTAATTGTTAATTTGTATTAATAATATTTATGCCATTACAAACCATACATCAATATTCATAATGCGTATTAGAAAGATTGCACCCAGCCAGCTTGCAACCTTGATAATGACTGTGCGCATAGCTGTTGCATTTCTGAGAGATGTCACCTTGCTACTGGCTGTACGCACAGCTGTTGCTGGCTTGAGAAGTTGCGCCCTGCTGGGTTACTGCTTTGTTTCTGAATAGGCGCGCAGATACTGCATATGTGGCAGGACCACTATTCATCCTCGACCATCTCAGGCCGAAGCCAATCGGCCTGCCCCTCCACTAGTGGCTGCGCGCACAGCTGCTGCGTGTCCTTCCGGCAACAGATGAAACCTTCCTGACACTGGCGGGCGTTGTAGCAGATCTGGTCCGTCACAGTCATGGAGGCCGGGCATTCCGTCACTGCAACCAACACGAACTCTAAGCTGACTATCCCCTCTGAGGAAGCTTAATGACTACTATTGGGAAACAGTGTTGTCCTTCTTCGTTATTTATGTGGTCAATCTTCCCTTAATTATAAAACCGATTTCGCAACGCTGGTTCCCCAAGGTTACTAGGAGCGTCTTCTTACACCGACACACCACCTTCCACATCACTGAAAGCGAGGAATTTCAGCAACAGTTAATCGATGGGTGGATAATGTAAATAATGATTTGAAGGCGGCTGGGTGTCAAGTTGGATTGTATGGAGGTGTCTCAAAATAGGGTTTAATGGTGAGCTTACGTTATGGGAGTCATAAACTTCTGAGTTCCTGAAGGCCAACGAGTTCTAGAGAGTTAATTAGTAAGTGGTAAGGAAAGTAAAGTTAGATGAAATGCGCGCGGGTTTGTGTAGAGGGAGAGTAGAGAAATAATTTAATACACCCAACCGGGATTCGATTCCCAACCTCTCCACCACCGACAAACCAGGCCAAATGAGACTGGCGCTTAGCCTGCATGCCCACCATTATGGGCAAGACGTTTTTGGCGTTAAACGTTACTTTCTAAAACAGTGAGTGAGAGTACCGAGAGTAAAATTCTTTGTAAAAACTTACCTAAGCCGAAAGGGAAGGTGAGACTTGTCGAAACGTAAATCGACAAAATGAGCAGGATGGACCCACAGCAGCTACCGAACATCTTACAGAGAGTAGAGTCGGCACTCACGATACACTCGACAGCACTCAATCGCATCGGCCAGCCGCCGTTGAGAGCTCCACCATCGCTAGCGTATTTTAACTACGGATAATTGTTGGAAAAACAATTAAAAAGAGTAGGCTAATCTTTACCAGGATAGTATTATGTATAATAAATATTGTTGCGAAATAGTAGTAAACATATTAACAATTATTTGTTTTCAGAACGGGTTTACTGGTTGGAGGTGGGAGGGGGGAGTATTGGTAGCATATATCGATAACATTGTCAAACTATATTGCTCGCGTACAATATTATTAATTTTTGTTATCGAGGCAATTCTTATAGGATTAAAAAAAAATTAAGACTTTTTTTGTACAGAAATAAGACGGAAATAACCCATAACAGTGGGCACGCGGGCAAGGGTATACTTTTATACATGTATACGGTAAACTGCGTATAGCCCAAGCCGTCATAAAAATAATAGTTAAATAATTTGCAGTAGCGGAACGTGACCTTTCCTTTTGTGGGGTCAAGTCAAAGCTTACCGGTAGTGATTTAATTCTCACCCCGTGTTAACGTATTAAATTTAATTAATTTAGGTTTTCTTAATTTTTTTAAAATCATTAGAATCACAAACTTACTAAACAAATCTACAAACGGAAAGAATAAAAGAATGCAGGTTTTGAATTGAACTTACCAAATCATGACTCTACTTGTACAAAGTTTGAGCACGTTTGTCTCTTAATGCCAATTCATGAATACCACAGTATTCTAAGTATTCTATTGATCTGCCTAATATATGACTATTTTTTGGCATTTGTTCATTGTGTTTATTAGTTTTTGAACTGACATTTTGATAGTGGAATCTATCTGTGATGCAATATTTACTGTTCCAAATGTTTTAAACTCGCACACATTTTACAAATGAATTGCACATTCCTCATGTTTTTTAATTCTTTCACTTAGACATTTTAAGATCCTTAGAGCTTGCCAATGTCCACAACCCCTCACCATCAAATAATAAACAATAAAAACAAAATAAATTCAGTTTTTCTTCACTTAAGTTAACCACAATTGTTTACCAAACTAAGCATTAGAAAAGATCTTTTTTTTTCTTGCCATCCACCTGCATACATCTAAAGTCATTAGGCTGATGTGCTCCTTAACGTTTAATTTCAAGTTTTTCTTGCAGTTTTAGTGACGAAAACGTAGTTTTTAACCAAAAATCTACATTATTAATTTAATTAATCTTTTTTTACCCGCCTCGGTGGCGTAGTTGACTAACGCGCTTGTCGTGTTGAGCTCGACTTCTGAGGACGGGGAGATCGAGGTTCGAATCTCGGTCGGGTGAACTGAGGGTGGTTTTTCCTAAATGATTTTCCACTCTCCCTCCACTCAAATGCGAGTTCACTTCTTCTAATTCAACCTTCCCAATTCCTAATCGATTAGAGTAATTAGGGCTTAAAAAGCGTATAACCCGAACGGGTAGTAAGACGCGGTGCTAAATATTATTAAATATTATTAATTAATATTTTCACGCGTCATCTTAGATCTTAGGCAGTGGCGGCTCGTAACTAAAATTAGTGGAGGTGCTGTTCCAGAAAAATTAAAACCTTTGTTTTAAAATTGTGTAAAAGGGAAAAAACATGTATAGAAAGAAAATGTATTCAAGAACTTGATACAATCTTAACTAAAAAACATTTTTTACTTACTTTAACTTAAATTGTTACAGTTCAAGCTTGATCTATTCATTAAAAAATGAAATCAATTCTTCTGGTTTTAATTTGCGCAAAAAGTTCAATAATTTTCTTCTTGATCTCTGGATGACAATTGAAGGAAATTTTTCTCCATTGAAAGTACCGCAAGCGCATTTAGTCTTTCTGTTAAATAAAAGAACCGAAAAAAATTAATCAAATAGAATATCTGGAAGCAGAATAATAATCTAATTCTACATTCTTCTACACTTTATCACATTAAAGAATATGGTAGACGGTTTTTAAGCACAACACACGATGACTAAAAAAACTTCCTTCCACCATCACGCCAGAGCCGGCACTGCGAGATCAACAGTGCTCTCTCTACCTGGCAGTCCCACCTTCCTCCCCACCCCCTCCTACGTCACTGGCACTGTGAAGCGCACAGTTCCGCACAAATATTTTTGTATCTTTTTCATAAACTGGGGGATGGCTACTGAAGTACTGACACTAAGCTTAAGGAATATATATTGTACTACAAAAATAACTAAGGAGTTAAAGAAAAAGGCCTCATCATATTAAATGTTATCGATAATAACAAGTGGAAATAGGGGGTGCTGCAGTTCCGCAGTGCCTATACACAAGCCGGCACTGTTCTTGGGTTTTAACACATAGTAAAACACACGACACATAAACGCCAAAACAAAATATAAACCATCTTTATCGCTAGTGTAAAGCTATCACCGGAATGGTAGGGGGGATTAACTTTGAGAGACACCTCACACTGGGTGTGGCTTCTCTGAGAGGGCCTTGTCACAGTTGGCTCTACTCTGCTTCTATATTCAGTCAATAATAGAGTGCTGATACAGTCCTCGCATGACGTTTGGAGTAAGGAATGAATGAATTCAATAATTCACTGCGTGTATAGAATGGTACTTCACTTCATATTCACGTTTTTTCCTAAATATTTTATAGAATAAAATGCAAGAAATATTTCTTTCTGTTAAAATTTTTTGAGAAAATGTTGGTCAACGATCACTTTTTAGTATAGTAATATTGATAGTTTCAATAAATAATACTAGAAATTTTTTCACTTTTAATACCAAAATAATATTCTGTATCTTAGCTAAACCTATCATCTCACAGAAATCCGCTTTAAATTTACTTCTGGTGAGTGACTAAACGATATTTGAAAGTAATGTGGGCTGAGAAACCATAATAATAATAATAATTTAATAACAATAATGTTGGCGCGTGACTGCTGATGTAGTAACTGCCGACAAAAGCGAGTTTAATTAAGTCAAGCAGACTGCTTAAACATTTAAAAATAATGTTTTAACCTTTTATAAATATTACATTACGTACACCTAATTTTTATGTCTAATTACTCTAAATATCAACCTCATACTTCATACATTAATTACTTAACCATAGCAATGGTACATTAAAAGTATAAAATAGAGAGTTTTAGTGACTCAGTTTACATCTCGTGAACTGAAATGATTTGAAATCATTGACTCACTATGGATAGTTTTTACACTTATTAAAATTGTGCAACTTTTTTTATTTTCGCATGACCTTGACCTAGAATAGTACGTTTAATACTACATATCAAACCTTATCCCTTAGATATTTACTAATTCGATAGCAGGAGTGGCGGCGGAACGTAATTGGTTTAGGGGGGGGGGGGAGGCAGGGGTCAAGCAAATAAGTTAATATAGGGACTTGCCTTGCAACACCCCCTCCCCCAAACCCTAGTATTATTTTTGTAAAATGGATATCTCTAAAAACTATTTGAAGTGGTCATCTAAATATATATTGAATTTTACAACAAAATAAAATCATAATATACACTAAAATTATATTATTATTATTATTATTATTATCATCATCTTATTCAGCCGTTCTGGTGTTGCCTAAATCTCAACAATAATATTTAGGCACTTGAATAAAACCTCGTGCTAAGAAAAAATTATGAGCTCAATTTCCCTGTCATATTTTTCAACAAATTATATTTCAACTATATCATGAATGAGCACTAATATAAAAATATTATATATATATATATATATATATAAAATTTTATTTGACAAACAAAAATTTAATATTACTTTAGTTAGTGATCTTGTACAATTTAAAAATAGGAATAATAAAAACATAGTTTTAGTCAAATATGTTTACTAAAGTTACTAGGCCTATAACAAAACTAAAATATTTATTTACATTGTCACAAATAAAGTTTAAAAAATCATAACTAGAACTAGACCTAGCTAAACTATGATGTGCATAGAATATATCAAATTAAGTTTTTATTTTGTTTTAAAATTTAACATTTGTGATGTATGGGTATGAATGCATTATAATTCATACAAAATAAGTTTGTCACGTGAATACATGTTATGTATTATCCCTTTACAAATACAATCACAAGAAATGTGTTAGTTTTGACAAACTCATCACACAACGCATCAATATCAAGATTGTCAACTCGTTCGTTGTAGATATGCAAAATGGCCAAGTGATTTAACCGATCTTGATCCATGGTGCTACGTAGATATATCTTGAGTCGCTTTAAGGCTGAAAAGGTTCTTTCAGCGCTTGCTGTTGCTTACAAACTGCTTCATCAAACCCAATTTGATGTGTAGTGGTGGAATCAAGACTTTTTGGGGGTCTACAAATGGTTCATACAAGATGTTTTTAGTTACAGGCACAAAATTCCTCCGCTCTCACACTCCAATGCCTTTGCTTTGCCCGACTGTCCCATTCACATAGAAAGAAAGGTAATTTCGTGTACCCAGCTTGTTGTCCTAATAGAATTCCTATAACTTTGAAGTCACCACAGATTAGCCATTTGTGTTCCGAGTACTGGCTACTTGTTAACAATACCTCCATGGTCTTGAATATATCTTTCATTTAAATTGAATGGGTCACAGGAATAGACCCATACACATTCCCACTATGCAGTAATACGCCTTTGAGGCTTCTCTTGGATGAGTTGATAAAAATTATTCACTGAGTAGGAGCATGTTCAATGCCATAGAAGTGCATTAACTCGTTTATGTTATTGCAGTAAACTAAGGACTTGTTATTTGAGAATATAGGAACTTGCTCTTGTCCTCTGTGTCTGTACCTTGAAAAATGTGTTCCTGGTGCCAGAAGATTTTTACTTTTAAGCCAGTAGCCAAGTAGTTCTGCAGAATACTTAGGCAAATTCAGATCACATAATAGATCATTAAATTCCCTCTAGGAGAACCTTTGTGGAGTAAAGTGATCTTCAGGCTTGTAAACATCATCATTATCAGCTTCATAGATTACATAACGTTCACTTTCAACATCAGCTTCCACCATGTTTTCTAAAACAGCTGGAGGAAGAAGGACAGGCAGGTCTTCTCCATGTGGAACTGGCCTTATGGCTGAAGGACTGCTTGGATACACAATTTGCTTATTTTTCGAATTGCACCCCTGAACTTTAACTAAACAGAAGTAACAGTCATTACGGTGGTCTTTAGGCTCTCTCCACACCATAGAAATTGCAAACGGCATGCACGTTTTCTTACCTTTTCCCCATAACCTTAACCTCACAACACAATAGCGGCAAACTGTCTTTGGCGCCCATGCCTTATCCTGGTCACTAAGGTTCACTTTAAAATAAACATAGTAAGCTTTCTTCACAAAGTTTGTTATGTCCGTTCTTTGCTTAAGCACTACATACTTTCCACAAATATAACAAAAAACATTAGGATTGTTCACACACTTGCGTGTAGACATTGTAAGACTGCAACTATAACTGCAACCACAATAGTGAAATTCAATTATAACAACTCTGGAAATGTAAGCGTCTGAAAGTCACAACACTTCCAAGGTCAGGCAAGGACACCAAGCAGCAACAGGTGTGCCAACCTAAAGGCTTACATGTCTGTATTGCGAAATTTTTCTCCAACAATACGCATTACCTACTGGCACATATATTGCTCCCAGCGATAAATTATGGAAGTCAAATTGGGTTCATTGTGAAAAAACTGTACGTGATAGAATAAAATTAAGAAGAGTTTTGGAATCAGCATCAAAAAGTGAGCCAAAAACACTTATTAGTTTTCAATCATCTGATATCATTCAAACTAGTGCAATCAAACTAAAATGCTTTACGTTCCTTATTTCATTCAATATTTCTCTTAGGACAGCGTTTTCCATCATTTTTATCATTTCATTTTGGATGTTATGTGTAGTGAGGCTCTTCAATCGAAAACTAAACTGTTTGAGTTCAGGAATGTCACCAGTGCTCAGAGCCTTATAGTTTCCATCACTGTTATTGTGACCTCGTATTGAATGCCTTGTCTTCCAATATATCTAAGCGACGTCATTTGTGCATTCAATGCCTTTCGAGCTACAATTTGCTGCTTTTCCTTTTCTTTATAAATTTGTTTGGCCACTGAATCGCGTTTTTCTTTTTCTTTATTCTACAGCGACCTCGTGCATACTACAATTTGCATGTATTTTAAATTTACTTTCAGCTTTTTTCCAATTCTTGTAACCTTTAGTAATGAACGTGGTTTCAAGTTTTGAGCTGTACCCAAAGAAATTCTCATTCTTTGATTTCATACATTCGAAGCACAACATTCCATCTTCTTCACTTTGAAAGTGAAGCCAAGGAAATTCAGAATACATGCGTTGAGCAAATGTATGGTCACGACGTTTGATTTTCTTATCACCTTTTTCGTTTTCAGTGTAATTTGGCACAGGTTAAGGTTTGAGCTAGATGAGACCGCAAATATTATTACTTCCATCAAACTCCAAAGCTACATCCGCTCGTTTTGAGTGACTGGGATCAGCAACTTTGATCTTAGGTCTATCCTCATTTCCTAGATTAAAAAAAGTCAAAATCTTATTTACTAACAATATTTAACTATGGAAATACAATTTCATTTTTAATAAGAAATTTGCTATTTAATTTTTATTTATGGTCATTTTTTGTAAAACTATATTTATATATTTAATAACATAAAGGATCTAGATTTCCGGAAGAGGGCGCTGGGCCCCCAGTCCCCCCAGCTAGGTCCCTGAGGTCTAGTGTAATTTTATTAACAATTGTTCATAGTGTCACAAAAGTTTGTTAAACTCACAAAATAATAATACCATACGCTTATAATTAACTTAATTTAATTCAAAATTCAAATCATATAGAACGTTTTTTAAATATCGCATTGATTTCCCATTTTGTATTGTTTTATTGTGACTCAAGTGTAATTCTTTTACCTTGTAATATATCAAGCGATCCACTTCGGTGGCCGAATGATCTGCTAACATTTTTTTTCTGGCGTGCCAACGTTGAATGTATATGTACTACAAGAAGTCACCAGCCCAGCTAAAAAAACTGACGAGCTTAGATTAGTAGAAAATATCTCGCCGCTA
>CABFVX010004055.1:0-66936 GCA_902151425.1 Timema shepardi | reverse complement strand
ACCGTCAATTGGGGGTCGGTGGGCTCATCCCCCAATTGACGGTGGCTAGATAAATGATAAACCGTTCTAGAATCTATCTGAAGTGTTTTTAAGGCAACATAGCCCCTCTAATTGCCGGAGGCTAGGACAAATGATGAATATTAAAACTCCTAGAAACTCTCTGAAGTGCCCCCTAATTTGTACTTGTACCTTAATTTTGATATTGTTTGAACCATAAGTAAAGCAATTGATATTTTGTTCATAAAATCTCAGGGGGGGTGGGGTTGAAACCCCCTGAACCCCTCCCCCGGACTACGGCCTTGAAGGAATATTTATAAGAAAAATACCATAACGTGCGTGTAGGGAGCCTGGGAAACCATTTAAGAAAATTCCCTATCATTTCGCCAAACCAAATTTGTTTTCTATTGTTCCCGGTCAATGGCAAACCAGACTAGATTAGTTTAACATATAGTTCATCTAGTCACCAATGAGAGTGTATTTATATATATTTTTTGGTCTTAGTACCAATTCTGGCTATATGCATATGTTACACCCCATTCGGGAATTTGCCTAGTTTATGAATTCGGGTAAATTTCGGCCCATTCTGGTAACTAGCCTCTCCCCCTGACCATTTAACAAAATGAGCAAAAAATAGCCAGTTCATGAATTGTGCACCGCTTGTACTGCCCTGTTCATGAAATGGCTCCAATCGTTACCCAATTCATGAGATGGAAGAGTTTTTGCCCTGTTCGTGAAATTCTAAAGCGAAGAAGCCATTTCATAGAATGAGCAGAAATTTTCCCGATTCATTAAATGAATGGTCTCACTATTGGAGTGTAGCAACATAGATATTATTTACGTATAATGAAATAGGGATGAAGAAGTAAAATTAAGAGGAAATACACCCGCACTTACGTGAAAGGAAGGTGTGAAACCATTTAGGAAAAAACAAACACTCTCAGTATACCCGATTGGTATTCTATCCCTCATCTCCCTGACAACTGCAATCCAGTAAAACACGAGAGTGACTCTTTAGGCTATGCGACCACCTTTGCGCCTGTCTTTATAGTCAACATTTTATGTAGAACAAGGTTAGTATATAATGAAAGTGGGGATCGTGACACTCGTCAAAAAGTATAAATTACTCCTAAAAATGGCTAATATAATACTATCTCTTAGCATATAACCCGAGTTGGTATTGAAAAGCGATGCTATAAGAAAAATACCATATCGTCATATCATTTTCTAAGAAAGGAATATATAGACAAATGATTCTACGCGCCGTCGTGAGACATTCTATTTGCCATTCAAACCCACACTGCCACACAGAGAGAAAGATAATACAAATCTGCGTATATCAACCCCCTCCTGAGTTAGGGTAAAGTTTCGAGCGACCAAATGTAATCTATTTAAATCAACAAGACTATACCCGCGTCGGTGGGCACACTAAGGCATCAGTAGTTGACTTTGGTCTAGCTATTTGGTGACGTGCAGGTCGGGACTAAAAACACAGCTCAACGTACTGAAAGGATTTTTACTTTAACGATGCTGCCTACTTGGTGAATTCGAAGCTATTTAATAAAGTGGATTGCATCTTAATTTAAAGCACTTTAGCGCTATAAACAATATCACATTTTGCCAGCAATGTACGAAATATAAAGAAAGGAAAGATGATGAGTAATTCACCCTGTGGGGCCTCTTGTTTATCTGCTGATATCCTGTTGCGTTGACGAGTATACACACTCAACTTATTATTTGTGATTGCAAAGAATTTACATGCATTTCGAAATTACCTTTTCCTTGTTTCCAATTCTAGATAGAAATATGCTTAGAGAGGTTTTTTTAATCTACATCTTGACAGAATGATTCCTACAGGTAGTTTTCGTAAATAAATAATAAACCTAATAGCATAAGTTGTAGACGATTAAAAAAGTGTTGACAAAAAAAATGTTTCGGGATAAAAAAACAAGAATTTTTTGACAGTCTAAGACTATTTTTGGAAGTATTTAATACTATATGGTTTTTATTTAGTTGTTTTATGTATTATTATTATTATTATTAGCACCACGTCATACTAACCGTTCGGGTTATACGCACTTACGCTAATTTGTAATGGTAGGGTGATTGTGAGATGAAATGGAGGACCTACAATTTAACGTGGAATCCGAACCACTGTGGAGGCCTGGCATTCCACACATTCACAAGCTGTGATTAATACACGTCTTGTCAGAGCGGAAGGAAGGATTATGGAAATCAGATAAATCTGTTCCGCGACCGGGGATTGAACCCTGGACCCCCATCACAGAAGTCTGAAACTAAATTAACTGAAACAATTATGACGTACAATTTACACAAAACAATGTTTACAGTCATAATTAAAAGTAACTAACAATATTTTGTAAAAAGGCAATGCTCTAGTGCCCAAACGTGAAAACCAGCCATTACTTCAGATTCCTTGTATAAATACTAGCATTTTCACAAATATTAACTGTATTGTTTAACTCGTAATATATTGAATTATTTATACATGAAATAGTTAGCCTATAAAATGGCAAAAGTAATATTAATTATATTTTATTTAAATATATAAATTAATTGAATAGTTGACTTGGCTTAGCGTATTTTCTTCAGAATTTGTAATTAAACTTGTTAATTATTTTAGCTCTCGTAGAAGGACCTATCATTTTAAAGAGGGAAGTGGAGAGCTCTATAAAGGACATGCGAGAAGTAAATCTGTTGGAGATGACGGCAACCAGCTAACCTGAAGGAACTGGGGACCAATGAATTAATGGCTCTAAATACTTAGAAATAAGATCTATAAAACAGGAGAATAGCCCAAGGACTTTCTAGACGTAATCATGGTGGACCTAAATAGAAACAAGCCGATAAATGCAGTGTGTACAGGACCAACAGCCTCACTTATCATGCGAGGAAGATTGTGGCAATAATACTCAATAGGGAACTGGAACAGAAAATAGGAAAAGTGATGGAAGAAGACTAATCTAGATTTAAAAAAGGTAAAAAAACAGAGATGGCATCGAGATGCTAAAAATAATTTCATTTTGAGTGCTGGAAGTAAAGGAAGGAGTCTACATTCGCTTCATCGACTGGCAAAAGGCGTAAGATAGAATGAAATAGAAGAAACTTCTGGAAATACTCAAGAAGATCGGCATCAACTGGAGGGACAAAATGCTAATTGCAAACCTGTAATTGGGAAATTGAGTGAGGGTGAAGCTGAATGACGGGGAGACCAACAGTTAAGATATAGGAAGAGGAGTGAGGCAGGGATGCTGTTTGTCATCCAGTCTGTTCAACTTGTATGAAAAGTGGCTGGTGAGGTAAATCCTAAAGGGACGTGGATATTTCAAGATAGGGTGATGTGTCATCAACACAGTAGGCTCCACAGATGATCTAGCATTGTTGGACAAAAGTGAATAAGAGTTGCAAAGATGATGGACCAGTAAGTGGAGACAGGGAGAAAATATTGCATGGAGATCAGCATTGAGAAGTAAAAAGTGATGGGTACTTAAAAAAATAAAGAGCCACTAAATATCAAAATTGGAAACCAGAAGTTGGAAGGTATTGAGTAGTTCAAGTACCTGGCCAGTCTTTAACAAAGGATGCCTGCTTCATCACAAAAAAAAAAGTCTAGGGTCGCCATGGCCAAAGAAATTTTCAACAAATGAGGCTACTGCTGAACAGCAAATTGAGTTTGGTTCTGAGGAAGAAACTGACGAAATGCTTCGTTTGGAACATTTTGCTAAATAGAGCAGAAGCTTGGACTCTAAGAAATATGGAAAGGAAATAATTGGTGAATTTTGAAATGTGGTGCTGGGAAAGACTTGAGAAGTCCAGGTGGACAGACAGGGTGACAAATTAAGAAGTCCCCAGAAGAGTGAGTGAGAATAGAACGATTTTGGATGTGATTCTTCTGTACAAAGCAAACTGGATCTCACACTTCCAAAGGAGGAACTATCTTCTGCACGACATCATAGGTCAGGTTGAGGGGAAAATATGCTAAGGAAATAGGATTCAAATATTGGATGACTTGAAGGAAAGCGCATTGGCGGTCTAAGCTCACTTACAAAAGGAATCCACATCTCGAAAGACAGAAAAACTAGTAATAATAAAGGGCCAAGTTATTTGATGCATAAATAGTTTTCATAGAAATATTTTCTTAAGTTCCAACCACCCCTAACTCGCCTGTTCCTTTGTAAATGACCTACATTTCTCCAGTTACATTGCAATTAAAACTCAACATTTACAAACACTAAATTAAATAAAAATTATTCAAAATGTATTGTGTATAAAACTATTAAACTCACATTTATATGTTGAAAATAATTAGTATACTATTGTTTAAGATTTAACTGTTTGTTTATAAGCCTTTATGTTCAAGTCATCACTATATAATACTATTTTAACCCCATATATAAATACCAATTAAACGTGGCGGCTAGTTGAGACTAGCTTATTCTCGAGGTTTATTGATACCCTTGAAGTAGGGATAGAGGCGCAGAAATAATAAAGGATTAATTACATCAGCTATAATTAACTACATTTTTCACAAGTATGATGAGTCTAAATAAGAGAAGTGAAAGAGAAAAATAATGTATTCTTGCAAGAAGCATTTATGTAAGTTTTATCGCTTTTGGAGTTGTTTTTAAGCTCACAATCGCACTTAAAACCTTTGATATTATTTTCCCTTGATTTTTCAGTAAAAGGTTTTGAGAGACTTAGTCTACACTGACAACATATCCCGGGTAAGACGTGGTCTACAAATACAAAACAACACCACCATACGTATTTTGTTCTAAATTAGTATGCAGGGAGGTTCCCATGGAAACATATTTGGCGTGTATATTTTAAGTGAAAATGAGTTTGCATTCTAATGCCAGTGATTTGACTACAATTTCTAGATTTAAAAAAAAATCACAAATACATTGAGATATATTATAAACACTACTATTATAGTATGCTTTTTTTTTCATTTTAGTAATAATGAGATGGCTAGCTGAGAGAATATATACCATTATTAGCTGGAGAAATCATAAGGGAACTACATAAAAATAATGTGAAATAAAATCATCAAAGTTGGTCACAGGTACGGTCACTAAAGGACAATTTCGTTTAGTCTGGTTTGCGGGTGACTGGGAGTTCTGGGTTGGAATCTCAGCTAACTAAAGTTATAAAAGAACTTTCCCTTTACTAGTTTATAACTGTTTAGCGGTAATTCACACGCCTTCTTTTGCTCTTTAGTCTTAATTTATCTTTATGCTTCCTTAATTTCATTTGCAGTACCCTAGATTATGGTACCATAGTACCGATACATGTCAAAATTAATTAATCCAGCATCTTTCGAGTGCTGGGTATCAAAAATGAGTACTGGGAGAAGGAAACAGATAAGACTTAGATTATTCCATATTGCTTAATTACTTCATTAAATTTGTTTGGCAAATGTTAACCTTAAATTTTATTTCACAACTTATTTGAACCTAAAACATTGTTTTGTCCCATACTATATTGTATTTTAAAAGTTTTCGTATTAATATTTTTGACGTGTCAACCTATGTCTTTGACTTTTCATCAACTCGTTTATGGTCTAGTTGATGATGCATTATAATTGTATATATATGTTCATATCTAACACCTTCTTTCACCAGAAGTATATTTAAATTATACATTTTGACTTGTAATTTCACTTAATACATCCACCAATTTAGCAACGGTTCAATCTATAAATTTAATTTTTTATATATATTTCTAGAGCAATGTACAGTACCTAAGTCTTAACTTTTAATTATAACCACTCCTGTCTTTCAACCATTTTTTAGAATGTTTTCTAAAATATTAAAAATATTATTCTTTTCTGAGTAGGAATGATATATAATTGTATATTTTTATTATTATTATTATCATTATTACAATTTTAAAATAATATTTTCTGTGGACCTTGAACATTCAAAAATTAAAGAAATATTGTATGTGCCTCTTCTTATCGAATAGCTTACTCAACCCTGAATTGTATCCATTCTATGACTCTTAGTGTGTGGTGTGTGTGTGTGTATTTATATATATATATACATACACATACACATACACACACACATACACACATACACAAACACATAGGTACAGCAATTCAATTTTGATTTGTAAAAAAATCCAAAACTCAATTTGTCTTAGTTAATATATTATTATTATTTTTGATATACTATTGTTTATTTATTATTTATATATATATATTTATATTTATCCATATATATATATATATATATTTATATTTATCCATATATATATATATGATTACAGCACATCAATTTTTATTTATAAAAATATCAAAAACTCTATTTGTCTTTATTAATTTATATTATTATTGATATATATATATCAATAATAATAAATATATCAATAATAATATAAATTAATGAAGACAAATTGAGTTTTTAATATTCTTATTTTTTTATTGATATATATATATTAATAGTAATATAAATTAATTAAGACAAATTGAGTATTTGATATTTTTATAAATAAAAATTGATGTGCAGAACTCATGTATTTTTAAGGTGGCCAGGGGTGTAGTAGCTGTGATGGATCTTGCTTTAAGTCCTCGAACATTTGATGACAAGCTTATTTTTGATATCAAATTACTACTGAAGTAATTTAAAACAATTACAAACATAATTGCAGATGTTGTTGCTAAGAATTTCATATGTATCTCCAAAAAGTTGGAAATCTATGTATTTACAAGGAATACAAAAATACATTATTAATCATACTATTAGAGAGTTAACTAGGACGGCAAAAATCCCTCTCCCCTTAAGTACGGCCCTGAAAAAGGGTTACCATTACAATTTTCATTATTGATAATGTTGGAATAAGTTAAGTTTTTGTATTTAATCAAATAAACCCTATAATTTGAATTAAGATTTTTTTCTAATCAGACTTAGCTAAATGTCTACACAGCCAAAGAGAGCCTTTGACAAATTATAGCAGATATGTTGTATAGCAATTATGATAGGCATAGTTTGTAATTGTAATGGTTTTTATTATAATTTAAAGTTTTCCTACTCCTACGTCTAGCCTAACTTCTTTCACTGCGTTCTATATACGTAAAAGTTTAATCGTTAAAATTCATTTAGCGTGTGCGCATTTTATTACATTCATCCCAGCAGCCCCTTAAGATGGGACCCTTGCTCAAAGGTATTTTAAAAAAACTATCGTATACCGTTGATCTACATGCGAACACTCCAGGGTTTCATAAGTTAAATAGTAAGGTCGTCAGCCTTTTCGTTGGTGGGATGTTCTACCATTTTCAGTTTACGTACCCCGAAATAAAACAAACTCTTTCAAATTTTTAACCCCCAAAGTTGTTTATGCCGGATGAAAAATACACACAATTCTATAATCTACATACCAAATAATAAAAATAAGCTACATCCAAAATAATGTAAAAATTATTATCTTTAAAATATGAGAATTATAGACATGTGTGTATACTTAAATATACATTGCATATATAATATATATATATACATTGCATGTATAAGATGTATATATACATATATGTGTATATATGTGTACATGTGTATATATGTGTATATGTATATATGAAAATATATATGTAAATATATATGTATATGTAAATATATATGTATATGTAAATATATATGTATATGTAAATATATATGTATATGTATATGTAAATATATATGTATATGTAAATATATATGTGTATATATATGTATATATATATGAAAATATATATGTAAATATATATGTATATGTAAATATATATGTATATGTAAATATATATGTATATGTAAATATATATGTATATGTATATATATATGTATATGTGTATATATGTATATATATGTATGTGTATATATGTATATATATGTATGTGTATATATGTATATATATGTATGTGTATATATGTATATATATGTATGTGTATATATGTATATATATGTATGTGTATATATATGTGTATATATGTGTATATATATGTGTATATATGTATATATATATGTGTATATATGTATATATATATGTGTATATATATGTGTATATATGTGTGTATATATATGTGTATATATGTATATATATGTGTATATATATGTGTATATATATGTGTATATATATGTGTATATATATGTGTATATATATGTGTGTATATATATATGTGTGTATATATATATGTGTATATATGTGTATATATATGTATATATATATGTATATGTATATATATGTATATGTATATATATGTATATATATGTATATATATGTATATATGTATATATATGAATATATGTATATATGTATATATATGTATATATGTATATATATGTATATATGTATATATGTGTGTATTACCTACCTCCTAATATAACTTCGCGTACCTCTGGCTGAAGACCACTGGTCTAATGCGTCACTCTTGCAATAAATTGGATTGTCAATAATGGAGATTTAAGGGTTTTAATCCCGGTTGCAAGTATAAAGAGTGTTGGTTCCTAAATATTTTTCAATCTCCACCCATGTAAATGTTAGTGCATTTTTTCTAAATCCTATCTTCCAAGTTCCTGGTTCAAAAGCATAACCACGCAAATAGACTGAACGGTTGGTAGCATCCTTTGCACAAAAAAAAGCGGTTTTCCACATCGGTAGAAATGCGCTAAGCTCTTCTGATCTGGTTGGTCAGTGGTGAGGTCAGAGATCGAATCATTCTCTCACTCCATCTAAATGAGGATACATTTAATCCAAATCCTAATGTTATCAGCTCTACCCCATTAGTGTGACTATGCAGATAAACTGGGTGTGTAGAAAGATGCAGTGTGCACAAAATAAATGTATAGTGCTAGTTATAGATTTAAAAGTCAAATATCTCTTGTAATTATAAAAGATTTTCCAGGTTTTCAACATTGTCAATCTTCACTTAAGCCCATAGCCTTGTCCAGTACCAAACACTTTCGGTATCAAATCTTCCGTATTACATATTCAACAAACCACAGTAGATTGATTTACAGTTGACTCATACAGAAGGATTTGTCAATATGTTATTATTATTTGTATTACTATTATTATTATCATTATCATCATTATCATCATCGTTATTATTATTATTATTATTATTATTATTAGGTGCTCTGTATTACGACAGGTCCATTCCTTTTGTCAGTGAACTTAATCCACCAAAGCATTCTGCCAATGTGCTTCCTCCTTAAGCTCCCAGAATTTTCTTCTTTCCTTCAAGTAATCTGCTATTTGGATCCTCCTTTTTCCCTCAACCCAACCTTTAATGACGTCGTGCAGGGACAGTTATTCCTAATGATGTGTCCAATCCAGTTTGCTTTGTACCTAAGAATCACATCCGAAATGGTTTATTCTCACCCACTCCTCTTAGAACTTCCTCATTTGTCACCTTGTCTGTCCAGCTGATTTTTTCAAGTCTTCTCCAGTACCACAATACAAAGTTTACCAAGTATTTCTTTTCCATCTTCCTGGGAGTCCATGTTTCTGCTCCATACAGCGTGATGCTCAAAATAAAGCATTTCATCAGTTTCTTCCTCATTTCCAAACTCAATTTGTTTGTCAGAAGTAACTTCTTATTGTTGAACGCTTCCTTGGCCATGCGATCCTTGACCTAATTAACTTGGTGCAGTAGGCATCTATTGTCAGCATACCTCTCAGGTACTTGAAATGCTCACTTCTTTCCAACTCCTGGTTTACAATTATGATTTTTAAAGGCTCTTCATTTTTTCAAATCCCCATCACTTTCGACTTCTCTATGTTGATCTTCATGCCATATATTCTCCCTATTTTCACCATTTGGTCCACCAGTTCCTGAAACTCTTCTTAATTTTTGGCCAGCGATGCTAGATAATCTGCGTATTTTACTTTGTTGATGACGCGTCCTCCTATCCTGATATTACCACGTACTTCCAGGGCTTTCCTGACCCGCTACTCTTCATACAATTTGAACAGACTGGGTAACAACCAGCATCCTTGTCTGACTCATCTTCTTAGCTCTACACTGTTAGTTTCGCCATCATTTAGCCTCACCTTCACTCGCTGTCCTAGGTACAGGCTTACAATCAACCTTCTGTCCCTCCAGTTGATGCCGATCTTCTTGAGTATTTCTGTAAGTTTCTTCCACTTCACCCTTGAAAATGCCTTTTACCAGTCAATAAAAGGTGTGTAGATTTCTTACTTGACTTCCAGTACTCTCTCTGAAATTATTTCAGAATTTCGATGGTCTATCTGGTTCCTTTTCTGAATCTAAATTGGTCTTCTTCCATCATATTTTTTATTTCTTTTCCACTCACCTGTTGAGTATTCTTGTCGCGATCTTCCCCACATGATAGATGAGGCTGAGGGTCTTGTGGCCACTGCATTTATCAGCGTGTTTTATTTATTTATGGCCACTGTGGTTACGTCTAGAGTTCTTTGGCCTCTCTCCTGTTTCGTTTACCCTATCTATAAGTTTTCTTAGAGCCATTAATTTGTTGGTTCAAAGTTCCTTCAGCCGGTCAGCTGATGTCATCTTCAGAATTTAGGTTTTCGCATACCCTTTATGGCTCTCTCCCCTTCACTATTTAAAATACTGGATCCTTTTTCGTCATCTTCTACCTCATCATCCAATTCCATTTCCCAGTTCCCTGGTCGATTTTGCATTAAATATTAATCACTATTTATTTTCCATCTGCATGGATCTGCTATAAATCTGCACCAGATATAACTTGGTTTGAGGAGTCAGTCTCGCAATATAATAGGTTATGATGACGGGGAAGTGAATGTTTTAATATTGGCCGTGTTCTCTGTGGTTGATTGTCCACATTGGATTTATTATTGTGGTTTTCTCATCTTCTCTCCCTCATGCGGTTGAAATTCTTCTAAATTACCTTACTTATCTCTACTCCGTAAATAAATTTCTTTATAACCATAGTGTTATTCAATTACAATTTCCTTATTGTTTCATAGCCATTTGACCCGTGCTTTGCACGGGTATTCCACGTCAAAATTCTATAAAATAATGACGTTAAATAGCCGGATACCTTCATTTTGATAGTCTCTCCGTTTTTATTTTCATAAATTAATAATTATCTAAGTGTAGATTACAAATTTTTTTTGAATTTTTTTTTTAATATTGAACAATTTAGTATATTATTATTATTACTACTACTAGCACCGCATCTTACTATCCGTTCGAGTTATACGCACGAACGCTAATGTCAAATATTAGGGTGATTGTGAGTTGAAATGGAGGACCTACAGTTTAACGTGGGATCCAAACCACGGTGGAGGCCTGGCATTCCCCACATTCACAAGTTGTGATTAATACACGTCTTGTCAGAGGTGAAGGCAGGGTTAGGCAATCAGATACATCTGTGCTAAAAAAAAAATTGTATGAAATGTAAATACTGTAAAACAAATGCTTATTGTGATTAGAAAACTTATGTGTTTCGTTTTTATTAGTAAAACTCAATTATGAGTGGTTAACTGGATTTATTTTCCTTCCAAGCTATAATGCACAATGTGAAAAGTTTGGCCGATTGTGTCGAACATTTATTTTAAAAACTAATTAAATTATTTTTAAATTATTTAGCAAATAATTCTAGGTAAATTTAGTCAAACTAGGTTGTACTTGAAAAATAAAATCAAAGTTTGTTTCAACTGTTAAGAAAATTGGTATGGTGATTTCATGTTTTTAAGGGCATAACTATCCTGATTTTCTTTATAGTTCGTAAGCTACATTTTAATTTGTAATATGATTTTTCTTCTAATTATATTAAACAACTATATTTGCTCCTGTTATTAGTATATTAGTCTAAGTTAGCAACATTTAAAACAACAAAAAGATGATTTTTTTTTCCGGTATCGTTTGTATAGTTCTTGAGTTTGCTATAGGTTTATATATCTCTTGAGTTTGCTATGGGCTCATATCATTTTATCACAGCTCAAAACTCCTCTTCTCCCCTTATTAGTTTTAGATATTATTGTATTTTTATGTTTTGCATTAGTTTGTATAAAGTTCTCTTTGTGCATTTCCTACCAGATATACCGACCAAGAAGTTACAAGAATAGCGAATAAAGCTGATAGATTTAAAAAAATTATTAATAGCTAATATCTTTACACCAGGATCAATAGTGTTTTCCAACCTTTGTAAATGTTTCTCTAAGGGTCACTAAGCTTTTCTCTGCTGTTCTAATAACCAAGAGGTGACCTTGAAGTAAAATACAGATATAATAAATGGAGATCGTCTTCACCCTTCATCCAAAGCAACCGTATTAATGCTTCTTAGCGGTGAGATATGAAACTAGCTTTAAAAATTCAACTAAATCTGTAGATGTGTGTCCATTTTATAGCGTGTTCTGTAAGAATATACATGCAACGTCCCTCTTAACCTTATTCAGAAGGTGTAATTTGCTAGCCATTCAAGGTGACTGAAATACATAAAAGGGCAGTAGCGCCATCATAACGGATGGCAGGATATCGTGCGAACTGCGAGAGATTAAACGTGCAAGCTGGCGGATCGATCTCTGACCGTTAGAGTGAAGGTCAAACCCGTCCTTTACTTCCGCAGCATATAAATCCATCCTTCCCTCCTCCCCCCCCTTCAAACCTTTTACTACCAACACGGCAACACTAACCAATATAGAAGATATAATAATAATATTTAGCACCGCGTCTTACTACCCGTTCGGGTTATACGCTTTAAGTACTAATTACGCTAATGGATTAGGAATTGGAAAGGTTGAATTAGAGGAAGTGAACCCGCATTTGCGTGGAGGGAGAGTGGAAAACCATTTAGGAAAATCCACCCCCAGTTCACCCGACCGAGATTCGAACCTCGACCTCCCCGTCCTCAGAAGTCGAGCTCAACACGACAAGCGCGTTAGCCAACTACGCCACCGAGGCGGGTTAGAAAATATAATAAATGAAATAGGAGTAGGAAGCTTTGTTTAGAAAATGTAAAGAAACATAATTATATTTTAAGTATACAAAGAGAAAACTAAACTGCATTATAATTTGTTATTAGCTTTCGATTTATCAAAAGTGACATATGCGGATCACTTAATTTGACAAATAAAAACATGGAAAGAAGATTTTAAAACTTTTGAAATTGTCTGATACTACTCTTGGCGTGTTCTTAACATTTTATGACCACTTGAAGCTAGCAGAACTTATCTTTATTTGCAAATATTCGTCCGGGATATCCGTAATAAAATTATGCTAGTGATGTAGAGATAAGGAAGGCATAATTTAAATAAAATGCAACCTCCCTATCGTGGAGGTAGAGTCACAAATCATAAAGAGAAAACAAACTTTTTCCCCGGGTTGGGATTATAACCCCAACCTCACCAATACACAAGATTAGATGTGATTTAGATTTATTTCACGTGTCCATCGATGACGGCACCGATATAATTGTGCTATAAACTTTATACACACACACATATATAGAGAGAGAGGCCTATATATAGACCCAAATAGATCTTTGTTAAGATATAATTTACAATACACTATATCTATTATTATTATTTATTATTATTAGCACCGCGTCTTATTACCCGTTCGGGTTTTACGCACTTACTTTAATGTGTAATGGTAGGGTGACTGTGAGATGAAATGGAGGACCTACAGTTTAACGTGGAATCCGAACCACGGAGGAGGCTTGGCATTGCCCACATTCACAAGATGTCTTGTCAGAGGTGAAGGAAGGTGTTTGGTAATCAGATAAATCTGTGCCGGGACCGAGGATTGAACCCCAGCCGCCAGCACAGAAGTCTGACACCTTACCCCTAGACCGTCAAGTCACCCACTATATATTTTGGTATGTGTTAGAGCAAGTTGTTTATTGCATAAATCTGCCCGTCTCATGGCTTTGACAACTATAAAAGTGGCAAAGGTATAAACGATACTAGTAATAAACATTAAATACACAGCCAGTCCATGTGATAGATGAAGTAAAGGTGTCGCTTGTAGGGTCATTTGGTGTATGCATTTCGCTGGGCTTAGCAAACTGATCTGGAATAGCACCTTCTGGCCCAGTGATGAAAGCGACGGGAAACTAGGTCACTCCTCATTTCCCTAGTACACCGCTTCAGTGCTTCCTAGGCTTTACAGCTGACGGTGGAACTGTAGAGGATCCAACCAATATTCAGATTGAGTACTATTCACACACACATATATATATATATATGTAGTCTCTACCACCTAACCAAGCTTGCTTTGGCTGTTACCACCGATTGAAGTGATTTTGGCGCTGTTTTGAAAATCAATTGTATGTTTTTCATAATTAGTCCTTCACATGCACCGTACAATATTAATGATTCCTTTGAATATAGCTTTACCTTTGAGGTTTTATAGTTTATTATGTATTGTACAAGCAACTTGTGTAGGTGAAAAGTTGTTCCAGTTTTAATGTGTTCTATTCCAGGACACAGTCGAAAAATATATCGTTCGTGAAATTGGAGCTCCCCTTTTCGCAAGGGATAAATAAAACGCTGAGGGGGAGACTGGTTGCTCTATTTTCGTAATCGATGTGCTTCAGTCCAATCTGGGAAAACTAGAGATGGGATAGTTAAATTAACTAAATGGTTAATATGAGAATAGGTCAAGCCATCGGAGTATACTGAGGGTGTTTTTCGTAGGGATTTACACTCCATCCCTCCATTCAAATGCAGATATAGTTGTGCTAATATCTACCTTACTTTTTACTACCCAGTTAGTGTAAAATGAATGTGAATATACCGGAAAAAATAAATAAATAAATAGGGAAAGCTATCTCAATACATCCGGGATTAAAACCCTGATACCTCCTTCTCCATCAAGCTGGACCAGTCCCTTCATGGGTCTACTGGTGTGGCGAATTTATTAACTAATATCGTAAAATAAAATATTTATTTATGGGTCAATCTTACCCCAAAATAGCGTAGTGTAAGTGTACATTTTTTTCATGACAAGTATACTTGTATATTAAATAGGTTTGGTATTTTTTATTTAAAAACTACCATACGAAAATCAAATAACCCATCCACTAAAAAACATTGAGATACATATTAAGAGTGCTTGAACTAAACGTATAATCACTAAAATTATATATATTTTTTTCAAAGAACTAGCTCAGAGTTTGTCCCAGCTTCTGTATTTGTAAAAGCTAGAATATAAAATAGTTTTGTATAGACCACGGAAATGAGCTCAAGTTTATGAAATATACTTATTTTCCCACAACTTACTATAGGGCATACAGAAATTATGTATTTTTTTACTAAAAAAAACTCAAATGATTCATTGAAACTTTTAATTTCAGCTTGTTTTTAAAAGCTATTTTTTAGGTATGACATCTAATACAAAGTATGTGTGGTTTTTTGTTTGTACATTATCTCCACAGTATACTAGTAGTAACCAACTGCTGTCGATCATCTATAAACCGTATTTCAAAATCATTTTGCAATATTGCTTAAAAGCACTTATAATATTATTTTAACTTTGATCCATTTGATTTTATTGGTCTCGCCAACTCCCCAATATTGATTAGAAAATTGTAAATGGTTTATTGCCTATCGATGGATTTTCAGAATATACACTTAACATACAGACAATTAGCAAATTTTCTACACACACAAAGAATGGTTTTTATTATATTGCGTCAATAAAATGGTTTGACAAATTAACGATGATCTACAAATTGTATTTTCTGTTTAAAAACGGCAAATTTCAAATAAAAAAAGGTTTGTGTTTTAAATGTAGGACTTACATTGGGATGAATCAAAAAGGAATTCGTATCAAACAAGCATATATTTAAAACATTTATTTAATCTTGCTATAGTATATATTCAAATAGTGTATACAAATGAGGAAAAGAATTTAAATTTAAAATAGTATATTGCCAATTAAAAAATAATACTAAGTAATTGATTATAATTAATATAAGGAACACTCTTCAGTGGCCGCATGGTCTAATTTATCACTTTCACAGTAGAATAGACTGCCAATGACGGGAAGATCGACAGTAGAATATAGGCTACACTCCGTTTACCTTGAAAAGTAAAAATCTTACCCTGCTTGTTTCCACTATGATATAGCTTATAAGATAGGGACATAGTGTAATCCGTCAAGAAGAGACTGTTGCTTCTTTTCAGGGTAAAAGAAGTGTGCATAGACAATTTTCATTAATAATAAACATACACTTTCTAAGCACGTGATCACACACGACTTACAAACCAAACCTAACAAAGTCACAATAAACACATTGAATTATTAAGTTTTTATTACTAGACTTTGTTGCCGTTGGGAACAGATATCAAAATTCAAATTATCTAAGGAAACAAATAATAATATGAAATTTAGAGATTTGCGCCATTGTTCATCTGCAGAAAGGATGGTAAATTCTCTTTGTGGAGAAATACATTTCCCGTGGCATCCGGTTAGGCATCATACGCAGGCCTGCTGGGTCCCAGTTAATCACGCTACCGCATATCCAACTCTACTTGTTATTTGAGTGAGAGGAAGTAACTTAGACCAGTGGTTTCCAACCTTTTGCAGATTTTGACCCCGATTTTTCTCCCCGGGTTCAACGCGACCCCTTGATAACTTACAAGCGTTCAAATCCTAGTTTCTAAATTATTATTTTTTACCGAGTCTTACTAACCATCCAAGCTCTCCACATTTAACTACACAAGTGGGATGGGTAGAATTGAGAGGAAAAGTTCGCTTGTTTTTGCATGTAGGAAGAGGGTTAAACCATTTAGGAAAATTATCCACAGTACACCTTTGCGCCATTGTTCATCTGCAGAAAGGATGGTAAATTCTCTTTGTGGAGAAATACATTTCCCGTGGCATCCGGTTAGGCATCATACGCAGGCCTGCTGGGTCCCAGTTAATCACGCTACCGCATATCCAACTCTACTTGTTATTTGAGTGAGAGGAAGTAACTTAGACCAGTGGTTTCCAACCTTTTGCAGATTTTGACCCCGATTTTTCTCCCCGGGTTCAACGCGACCCCTTGATAACTTACAAGCGTTCAAATCCTAGTTTCTAAATTATTATTTTTTACCGAGTCTTACTAACCATCCAAGCTCTCCACATTTAACTACACAAGTGGGATGGGTAGAATTGAGAGGAAAAGTTCGCTTGTTTTTGCATGTAGGAAGAGGGTTAAACCATTTAGGAAAATTATCCACAGTACACCTGGCTAGAGTTAACATTTTGACTTCTCGGTCATCGCCGACAAAATTGTATCAACCGATCACAATCTTCGAAGAGTAGAATAAAGTTAATCCTATGGCAATCAGTACTGTCGTCCTATTTGACAATAACCTGTAATAGCAAGATATTGATTCCCATGCAAATCGAAGTTAGGGGTGTGCCCAAATTATTAGTAAAGAGTTTTTTTCATATTGACATGTAGGCCTACGCCTTAAAGTAATCAGTCAACAGACTTAACATTGTGAGGTTGGGCCAAGACCTCTCCCTGTACCTCTTTGTGGGTCCTTGACCACTATCTCAAGATTTATTCTAATCGCTCGCATAACATTATATGAATAAGTGAATTTGTAAATAGGTTATATCCTATGACTAGACTACCAAAAATGTTTCTTAAATATTATCAATAGAACTTGGTATTTATAAATATTATTCCAGTATCGGTGGTTGCATGATCTAAGAAGTCACTTTAGGAATATATAAGATTCCCTATGATGGGGAGTTTGAGGTTCAAATTTTGCATGAATATACTGAAGGTATTTTTCCCTAAACGGTTTCTTGCATTCCTTACACGCAAATTTGGGTTAACTTTCTATAAATTGAACCTTACTCACCCCAATCCCAAAAGAGTAAATATGTAGATATCTCGGTTAATGCAATGCACTACATCAAAACTGCTATTTTTTTTATTTAGCAACGTCATTCAACTTTTATTTTTATAGGACTCTCGTTATTTGGACACTGGAGACTCGTGTTGCCACAATGATGGAATAAAATACATTAGAATTAATTTGCATTCTTAATCTGTTTGATTATTGATGTAAAGATAAATTATACAGTAATCCATAAGGACGTATTATTGGAAGCTCTATATAATTTTTATTATAACCTTAATATAATTAATAAATCAAAACAGACACATTTTTATAATGCCAGATTTTAGTGACTTTCCATCAATGTTGGTTGTTAGAAATGAGCATCCTTTAAAAATCTGGGCTTATTTTATGTTAAGAAAATACCAAATTTGACTAACATGATAGTCACTATCCCTCCAAAATACTTGATTTATTAAAATAAATAAAGCATAAACTGAGCTGTATACAATGTACCTATAATTAATTCTTCCAATATTAGACCAAACTTCATCCTGACGAATTGTGTGATTTTTAAAACTTAGCTTATTTGATAAACTCGGCGTTTTATTTCGTTTGAAACCATTATACAGGTACCCGCCTTAGTGGCGTAGTTGGTTAAAGCGCTTGTCGTGTTGAGCTCGACTGCTGAGGATGGGGAGATTGAGGTTCGAATCTCGGTCGGGTGAACTGGGGGTGGTTTGTCCTAAAATGGTTTTCCACTCTCCCTCCACGCAAATGCGAGTTCACTTACTTCCCAATTCCTAATCCATTAACGTAATTAGTATTTAAAAGCGTATAACCCTAACGGGTAGTAAGATGCGGTGCTAAATATAAATAACATTATACAGTTGATGAAGTTGAGACAAAAAAAATCACCTTTGTTGAAGCCTTATTTTAACCTTAATATAACCTGATACTGAAACCGTGTTTGACCTACTGAATATAACGTGTTATCACCTAAATCAGGTGACCTGGTGGTCTAGGGGTAAGGTGTCGGACCTCTATGCTGGGGGTCTGGGGTTCAATCTTCGGTCCCGGCACAGATTTATCTGATTACCAAACCCTTCCTTCACTTCTGACAAGATGTGTATTAATCACAACTTTTGAATGTGGGGAATGCCAGGTCTCCACCGTGGCACGGATTCCACATTAAACTGTAGGTCCTCCATTTTCATCTCACAATCACCCTACCATTACACATTAGCGTAAGTGCGTATAACCCGAACGGTTAGTAAGACGCGGTGCTAATAATAACACTTAATTCAATCATTTAGATGATGCCTTGTTCTTTATTCTTTATTCACGGAAATAGAATTGTACATTTAATGTAAATTGGTTTGTAGAGAACGACTTTGGTAGGAAGAACAGAAGTTGGTTACTAAAGTTACTAAATTTTTCAAAATATATTATTCGTACCTCAAGTCTTGTTATCCACACTTATCAATTTTGATTGATATTATCAATACCTATGCAATTACACAAATAATAGGCCTATAGTAAAATTTTATCAATTTTAGCCACAAAGAAATATGTTGGAGTTTTCTCTAGTGTTCTTCCAACCAAAATCAGGGTAAACATATAGATTGTTGTGTGATTTAGAACACACCAATAAAATAAATAAATGAGATTTCCTGTTTCGACATTCATTTGGACGACTAAAGCATGAATATTGTACGCTTCCATTAGGATTGAATATAAACCGCAAACGTTTACAGCAATAACTACGCGTCGCGCAATCAGTATTGACGCATGACCACAATCGTATAACTGATGATGGTAGGAGGGGAGGGGTAGTCTGATATTTGGCCTCTGCGCATGAGGCCAAGGTTTAATGCTGTAATTGCTGTTGTAACCTGGTTAGAGGCAAATAATAAGGTGGTTTATATGTTTAATAATAGGCTTGTTACCCACTTAGGTAGCCGCATGGTCTAAGGCGTCACTCTCGCAATAGACTAGACTGCCATGATGGGGATTTTGGAGTTCAAATCCCCGTCGGGTGAAATGAATGATATAACCCGAATAAGTAGTCAGACGTGGTACTAAGAACGAAAATAAACTTGTTTGAGTGGAACAGTCAAATATAATTGTTTATTTCGTTTTGATTTTCATTTTGTGAAAATAATGAGCACTATAATTATGTAATAGCACTAGAGGTAAGGAAAAGCACATCGCGATAAGTTTTTTTAAATCAATATTCTCAAGGAAATATTTGAAAATTACACCAATATTAGTTAAAATAAATGGTACGTTGCACAACACAAACTTTCTCTCACGTTTATCTTAAAAATGGACATTTACTAAAAATTCTTAAGATTTGTGGAACGAAATAATAGATCCATACATTTTTGTAGAAACATAACACCAAAGATCATAAATTAAATATTATACACTGTTAATTACTTATTCTATGTCATTAGGAACTAGGAATTCTGTTACAGAAATATTGAGTTGAACAAAGAGAAACATATTTAGCCACCATATATTTAAGAATCACATTCATTTTCAAAGACCTGAATTAAAATTATATATATTTTCTTATAGCTCAAAAGTTATTGGTCTTATAAAAATATACTTGAAATAAATTTTAGTTTTGTCTTTAATAGTACCTACTACAATTTCACAATGATGAATTATTTCATATCTCAAATGATGAAAATTGGAAAATTCCTCATATGTAAAGTACCCTCAACGGCAATTTATGAGAAAATTAAAATTACCACCTTGTTTATTATGTTAAACAATGTCCAGATATAAAATTTAATCAAAATCATTAAAGCGCGTTTTGAGAACATCGATTTTTTCTCGTTTTGCCCTTCAGTAAACTACCCTTAAATTTAGGGTTGGATATCTAATCCCACAAACCCCTCTGATGATGGAAACCCCATATACCAAGTTTTAGCCCAATCGGTCATATAGTTTTGGCTCTAGCGTGAGGTACAGACAGTCAGACAAACGACATTGAGAAAACCACTTTTTTGGCTTCAGGGGGTCGTGTAACGTCAGCATTTATCAAAATCTCGAGTTATATTTTTTGTTTGCGATCACAATACTTTCTCTCAGAGGTGACGATAGAAAGTAAAGAGTGGTTGATAAATTGAAAATGCTATAACTTAATATTTAAATACTCCCCCTCCATCCCGGTGAATCTACAAATCTTGCATTCTAATAAAAAAAAGTTTTGTAATACGTAAAAATACTTCCTTCAGCCTTCTGAATACATACATGAAGGTATATCAGTTGATTTTCTAAATCTCTAATATGTATATTAGTTCCAAATACACCAGCCTTGGTGGCCGCATAGTCTAAGGCTCTACTCTAGCAGTAGAATAGGCTGAAATGAAGGAGAGATCGAGGTTTTAATTGCGGTTAAGTGTATTGAGGGTGGTTTACCAAAGTGGTTTTCCACTCTAACTCCAGACAAATTCGGCTGAAATTCCTCTAAACATAACTTTCCTAATCCTTAAAAGCTGTTAAGGTAGTTATTACATAGGCGTATAGATCGAATTGGTAGTAAGACGCTGTGCATAGAAAAATAATCAAATACCACATTGAGATTTGCAGCAGAAACACAATATGGGCACCTATGATGCAGAGGGTTTTAAAGTCATTACAATGTTGATCTCACGGACAAAAGGTTTAGTTTGACTAAATTGAATTTCAATTCTTTTAGTACGCTGAAACTCAACCTATGCTGTGATTTTGATAGCAGAAAATTAAGAGGGATGAATAAAATATAGTTAACCTCGCTGGTCTTGGGGTAAGGTGTTGTAATACTATTGAGTTAATGGAGCCGCGCTTTGGGCGTCGATTGTAAAACTATGAATCGATCACCCCGCTTCGGGCGTCGATTGAAACACTACGGATTAATTCCCTGATATAATAATGCTGTGATGATGTTTAGGTTGTCTAAAGCTCCGTGATCGAGCGCCTATCATCACTGTACGGAAAAGATACCGTTTAACCAGCTGTCTATAGCTCCGTGTTCGAGCACTAATTAAAACGGTATAATTAATTAATGTAAGAAAGAGCACTGTTGATGGCTGTTTATTCACACACGGTTTATTTAAATCACATTGGTTAATTACTTATTCATATACCAATTAAATATTTTATATCACTGCACACTTGTAATATTAATGTAAGTTATTTTATAATGTTTTAGACTGTGACTGCCAGTGTGTGGCTCTGACTGACTTGTGCGTGGGTGGGAGATCCCGGTGTGGATGTTTGGATCCCGGAGATACCTTAAAAATACGCACAACGGTTTATATAATATGACATACCCCTTGCATGTTTCTCTCCTCGTCAACAATGTAAAAACTAACCAATAGAAAAGTCCTGGTGACAGGTGTTGTGAAGGCTAGCTTCTTATTAGTATAGGGGATTGGTGTCTTCTGCCAAATACTCCGTAGTTGTTCCTTTTAACAGGAATTGACACGGTTATTCTTTTAACAGGAAAGATGGTATAAAACATATATTTTAGTGGTGAAATCCTTTTCACATTGTTTCTGAGAAGCGCTCGGAAAAGATACCGTTTAACCAGCTGTCTATAGCTCCGTGTTCGAGCACTAATTAAAACGGTATAATTAATTAATGTAAGAAAGAGCACTGTTGATGGCTGTTTATTCACACACGGTTTATTTAAATCACATTGGTTAATTACTTATTCATATACCAATTAAATATTTTATATCACTGCACACTTGTAATATTAATGTAAGTTATTTTATAATGTTTTAGACTGTGACTGCCAGTGTGTGGCTCTGACTGACTTGTGCGTGGGTGGGAGATCCCGGTGTGGATGTTTGGATCCCGGAGATACCTTAAAAATACGCACAACGGTTTATATAATATGACATACCCCTTGCATGTTTCTCTCCTCGTCAACAATGTAAAAACTAACCAATAGAAAAGTCCTGGTGACAGGTGTTGTGAAGGCTAGCTTCTTATTAGTATAGGGGATTGGTGTCTTCTGCCAAATACTCCGTAGTTGTTCCTTTTAACAGGAATTGACACGGTTATTCTTTTAACAGGAAAGATGGTATAAAACATATATTTTAGTGGTGAAATCCTTTTCACATTGTTTCTGAGAAGCGCATGTTTCTTCATGGATGAATCTTAAAAAGATACTCTACATATATTACTTTAAAGAAAAATTACCTTCATCCATGACCTATTACATAATTTATAGTAATCTAAACCAATATCATTACTGTGTTAAACACATATTTGTGAGTTCAAACCCAACCGTTACAGATGGTTTTTTCCTGAGCGCATAAGCCAATTATGACAACGTGCTTTAAGTGATTTTATATCTTAAGATTTAGTGAGGAATAAATTGTTTAACATAAATGCAATAAGTGTGTAAAATAATAACGTTGTATTATTTTATATTTGTCTAGCTAAATATAGACATAATTAATTTAAAAGCCCGTATATTAAAGGATAATAATATTAACCAACCTAACAAGACCTAACCTACAATTGGTTGATGTATTGAAGGTCGAAAAATATAAGCGATGGTTAAGGGAGACACGGAACACGGGCACACACACTACCTGACCAATGAAATGGTGTTATCAAAATAATTTAATTTAGAAATGTGTGAAGTAAATTAATTCCGAATGATTCCTTAAACCTAATGATGGAATTAATAGGCTGGGAGGAAGTAGGTTTATAACCAATTAAATGAGTTCGAACCTAGGCTAAGTCCTATTGGACTAGCCATTTATTAAAAAAAAAGTTTGTTGATTTCAGTTTGGGTTGTAATATGTGTGTTTGTGCTACAATAATTACATATTACAGGAAGACAGGTACAACAAAATGTGTATCTCTCTTCATAAGCTTATATTCAAGCGGTAATAAAACTATAAATATTAATAATTAATTATACAAATTTAAACATAATAATGGGGTTGTATCTTCGAATGGTGGCGCATATTGTGGCGAAGATTATATCGTTGCCTCCCCTTCACTCTAATAACTATTACAAAATAAATGTACAACAAAGTAGAGACTAGGAAATATTTCATAAGAGTAAGAAAATTAAATAGTTAACAATAATAGATTTATTATTTAAAAAAAACATAAAAAGATTATATAGGGCTACAATTGATAAGAAAACAGTAATAAATGTCCGTTAAATTGATTAAGGATAACATGTAACTCTTATGAGTATAAAGGAAAACATTAGATTTTAAACTGACAAATATGATAGGATTTAACAACTACAAAAATATAGGAACTTCCCGTAGCAATACGTGTCCAAGACGATACGGAACAGTAAAATGGAAGTTAAGTTGATAGAGAGTATTGGATTCCAAAACACTCGGGCTAGCACCAGACTACCACCAGAAGGGTCTACACAGAAAACATGGTGAATTAATTACTAATAAAAATATAACTGCAAATTCTATAGTTTTAGAGTTACTAAGCTAAATGTCAGCCAAGCTAACTAGCTTTATTTGAAATTAAGAAAGGTCCCATAGACTCACTAAACAATAAATGGTAGGAGGATGGTCTGTGAATTACATTAGCAGATGGCTAACAATCAGGTGTCAATACAAAATTGTACAATGGCCGTGTAACAATACAATGCCTTGTATTGCACAATTACTCCCCACCTAACCTAATATCACTAATAAAATTGCCAAGATACGTACTACCCACCCCCAGAAATAACCTCCAAAAAAACCTATAATAGTATTCTTCTCTATTATAGCCCTATCTAGCCCCAACCATTATTCAAAGCAAACATTCAGAAAAATCCATTATAAACAGTGAAGTTAAGTAACTGTTCAAACGTACCTTCGTCCAGATTCCCTGGCTACGCCGCTGGCGAGTCAAACGCACTAATAAACAAGAGTTGGGCAACAACATCTCGAAGAACGGCTACGGTCTACTCCACCCGATCATTGGAAATAAACTAGCCGATGTTTACTTGACCTCCCTCTGCCAAATCAACTGACCCTGGTTTGCCGTCTGGCGGAGGGATATGAAAATGCCACGCCGAACTTTCAAGCTTGCACATTGGTAGAGAAATAGAATACTGCCGAGCTACAACGACGCGTCCAATCAGCGGCTGGGAAAACCTACCAAGTTGTGTCAGAATGACGTAATGGACTATTTGGGCGTAACTGAGTTGGAAGTGTAAACCCCTCCCCTTTGTATCCGTGTTTCTAGGCTCATTATAAAGAGGTTGGTAAATTGTATACGAATGGTCACTCACTTTTAGCCATCACTGCTCGTCGGTTAGGGGTAGGGAGCAGGATGCGTGCTTATTTGTAAAAATGTAACAAAAATACGAAGGTTCACTTTAGTCATCACTGCTCATCGGTCAGGGGTAGGGAGCAGGATGCATATTTTCTTGTAAAAATGTAATGGTAATGTAAAGTTCACGTTGGCTATCACTGCTCGTCAGTCAGATGTAGGAAGCAGGATAGATTGTTTTTTTGTAAATATGTAAAGTAAATGTTAACTTCACTTTAACTATCACTACTCGTAAGATTGTTAATTGTAAATATGTAGGATCATTTTTGAAAGTTGTTTTGCCGCAATATAAATGTAACTGTTAGAAAATAACGTTAAATGTAGAATCTAAGAAATGAACTTTATCCTTGTTTATGTTATGTTCGTTTTACAAGAGTTATTTAGGTCACGAAAGAGGGGCCTACATAGATTAGCCGACGTAATATTTAACGTAAATGCTAATTGCGTTAGACTTAGTAATTTTTTGTGTTTTCTTTGATAACCTTATGTTGGGATCAAGTTAATTTAACTTTAAAATATATTTGTAAAATATAGAATTTACGTGAAGTTTAGTTGAGTTCGGTATGTCATGAGAACATAGGTAAAACTTGTTGTTAATTTATTCTTTGAAAGACCTTAAGTCCTGTTTTTTGGTTATGAGCAACCAGTAACAACGTTATGTTTGAAGGACCTTAAGTCCGACGCAAATATATCAATGTTTTCTTTCAGAATAGTAGCTATAGGATATTTTAAAAATAAGGCCGTCTTTTCCGTGTTTGTTAATATTTTTGGCAATAAAAGAATATTGTGTTATAAACCTTTTCTATTTACTGTTGATATTTTCCTTGTATTGTTTCATCCTCTCTATCCTATAGTTTAGGGGCCTTGTCTATAGGATTGGCTGAGGGTGTAATAGCCGGTCCTTTCTAAGTGGATACTGCAAGAGCACTCTATAGCACATTTATACCATTACCCACTCCCTGGGGTATACATAAAATCCAGTACACACTAACTTTAAACACTTGGACTAATGAGGTGCCAACAAGGGGCAAATGAAAATACTATCTGTGCGGGCCACTATACAACACTACCCGTGTTCCGCACTTTGCGCACCAAAAATAATAACACAGAAAAAGGGGTGCCAATAATAATGCTGCGAGATACTGACCTAACTATGTCCTCAAATAAAGGCGTTAGACAACCTGCTTGTAGCTATACAAAAATTCGAACAAGTGAACATGATGTCCACGGTGTCATGGGATTTTGTGAAGTCATAAGGACTTAAAACGGAATAATGAATTTATGGAGAAGAGGAACCTTAAAACAAGGTCCTTATTACATATACAGCTCAAAGCCTCAGTATTTAAGCTATGTCATATGGCCATAGGGAATATATCTAGTCAGACTGTCTGATAAAAGAAATTAAGTCAGATTGACACAAAACTAGATTTAGACATTCTGAATAAAATAATGAGTCTGAAGGACTTAGAAAACATTATAGCTACTTCAACTAATAGAAATACAATTAGTCTCCTTGACTACTACTACAAGTCAAAAGGACTTGGATATTTGTCGAATACTTGGTACCTGAGACGAGATTCCCTCGGAGTTAAGGCGGTGAGAACCACGACCCAAACATCAAGACCACCAGTTTCTTATTCAGGTGCTGGAGCAGGGGTTCCTCCTTCAAGGATTTAATATGATGAACCACAGTTGAATGAACCTAAGGGTCACCCGTTATATACTCTTTTTTTCTTACTCTAAACAGGACCAAATATGGGCATGTAATCAGGGAAAAAGAAGGGGGTGGGGGAAAGTGGAGAAATAGTTGCCGAGGAAGTCCGCTAGGGCAGCAGTGCTCGTATCTCGAGGCATCGAACCAACGACAGTCAGGTCCTTCTTCAACATCGAGTGTTCAAGGGTTTGTTAAAACTGCCACGCCTTCGCTTTCGCCATACTTGCAGAATAATTTGTCGAAGCATGGTGATTGTATCCGGGAACATCCGCTTAAAGTAAGTAGAACACAAATGATATTATTGCAGAATATATGAGTTTTAATTCTGTTATTTGAATTATTTTATTTCAGTTTAGTATTTTTATGCAGATTACGGTTTTTAGATGTAATTTTACATGAATGACCTGCTACAGGGTATATAATTTAATTATTAATTTTAGGATATAGTTGATTAGAAATACAATTGTATTTCTTTAATCAAGTTCTATAAAGATACCGGTATACAAAATTAAATAGAGGGAAAAAATATTTTAATACCTAATATTTTTTTAAAGGTTTTTAAAATTCACTTTCTGAAACAACTGACTATATTACCACACGACTTATAAACAAACTTAAATCTAGTGACGTGTTATTTCATTTAACACTATTTTTATTATTCATTGTCTGCAGACGGTACCGTTGACTTTTGACAGAAAAATAAACATTGATTTTCTATTGATAATAATTTTGCGGTAAAATAATAAAATAATTAAAATTGATTGATTAATTAAAGGTGACGTGAGAAAAACGAAAAAAAAATGTTTTAAATAGTAAAATACGTTTTACTATACTAATATAACTATTTTAAATTCAGACGGCGGACGAAATAAAATGCAATTACACTGAAATAATCTATCATGTAATGTCCAGTGTTATTATAGCATTAACTATTAATTTACTGCACTATAATCCACTCAGTATAGAATAGACTCTATAGTTTAATAGTTACTATAGTAGTAATAATTAATATAATAATAACAAGACTCACTGTACCCACCATGATTGCTTAACATTTGTAAAAAAAATATTTGTCTCTAAATAAAATTATCCATGTATGATGTATATGTAAAATTTATAATCATACATTGGGGAAATAACTTCTAAGGGCCCCAAGTTTTACTTGGCACAGGGCCCCCAAAAGTGTTATACTGGACCCAGATATCAAGGGTGTTTTAGCAATGATAGTTGGAGGGTTATTGAATTAAAAGTCTTTTCTTTTTTACCGTCTAAAGTTCTATCAAAGTCCCTAAAATTCACAACCAGCGGTTCTAAGAAATCTGAAGAGATTGACATGCCCATACCGATTGAATCTGCTAGCGTTACACTTTATTATATACCTTTTTACGTTAGGTTTACAGGTAAACTAAAATGTCATTCGTCATCATGATATTATCTATTTCTACTATCCTCACATTTTTTAAAACACCTTTCCCCTCCGTTTGATTATACTAGAAGATACACAACACCCAGTCCCATGGACGTCAATTCAACAGTGTGAAAGGGTAAATTCTAGTTTCACTAATTATACATTTCTCGGCCATACCAGGAATCAAACGTAGGACTCTTAGCTTAGTAGGCAGACATGCTATCAAATGAGATAAAGTGTCACCTACTAGATAGAAAAAATATTGAAATTCATTATTAAACTAAGGATATCTCTTTATTTTAATTATTCGTTGGTTGATTTTGGGGTTTATATACCATTATAAATTCCTAGATGCTGATGTCTCAAACACATTAAGTGAAATAAAAGTGATTTGGTTAACTGGTTTTGCCACTTACTGAATGTACTAGTATGGGCTACAATATAACTTTGAAGTGATTATACCACCTTGTGTGCAAGAGAGATGAAAAGGGTGAAATGGGGGGGGGGGTGAGAGTTTGAGTGGGCAATGGTAGTTCTCCTTCTACACGCGCTATATTGATTCGTCTCTATTGTCAAATGATAACATTATTCCCAAGTTAGATGCGAGATGCTAGTAGAGAGTGAAGTGATTATCGTGCATTTACACACACACACACACACAACTAAATCTGCAATTATTGCAGATATGTCAGATGTCTAGAACACTGCTATTTGATTCTATATTTGTTATTCACTAATACCCGCGTTAGTGGAAGCTAGGGCTAAAGTAAAAGCCTGAAATGGTTTGGTTTAACGGTGATGCAGATGTCGGGGTTCTAATTCCTTTCGAGTGTACTCTGGAGGGTTTTTTATTTCTTAGGTGGGTTTTCACTCTCCCTTCACGCTGGTATATCTACCATAAAATATAACTCCTTCTTCCTTGCTCCATTAGTGTAAATATACAGATAGCCTGAACGGGTAATAAAACAGTGTGCACAAAAAAAATTAAGGGTCTCGTCAGCTATAAGATATTCTAATACTTACTAAGCTAATATTTGAAACATGCTTTAGCTACAAAATAGATAATCTCCTTTATAAAAATCTCAAATTTATTAATTTGAAAGCAAGTAATTTAACCATAAAACAAGGCTTTTACGATGTTCACGCTAGAAAAACCAGCCACTGACTGAAGAGTAGGAATCACGCTTCTAGTCGAGTGGCATTGCTCTTCCAAGAAGTAAAGTTCGGGAATTCAAGGAAAGCTCACCCATGAGTTTAAGTCAGGGGAATTTAATAGTAGAAGGGTGGTACTAGGAAAATTGCATAGTGTGAGGCCCATGAGAAATTATCAGAATACATGTCCTGCCTACAATAATAGTCAGCCGGTCCAATCTTAGGGCCCTGGTTACTATTAAGAACCTTACTTTTTACCCCATCTATTATAGGTGTCTGGAAAGTAAGGCCGACTGATCATGGCTGTGTTGGTGCATACATAGGGAATTAGAGGTCATTACGAAGTTACACTTATGTTTTCAGTGTTATTTGATTGCTTACTATTATGTAAGAGTGCTCTAAAATGAACAGTTGTATAAATAATCCCACCACGTGTGAAGTCCGTTCCGTGGTCAAATGTCTTCACGTAAAAAACACATGCTGTGAAAATTCATTGCTAGCTTTTTCAAGTTTATGTATTTACTGTATTGAGTGGAGGTAAGGTTAGGAAATAGTCTTGTGAATTTAAAGATGGCCGATCAAACGCTTATGATGAGGAACGGAGCATCTGGCCATCTGTTTTGTCTCTAGACTTTGTTGAGCGCATGAATAAGATCTGTGAAAACAGATGCTTCACGCGTTCTAAAATTCCATAATATTTTCCCCAGATTTCCCGTACTGTATGTATGGAATAGTTCGAGAAGCTTTAGTATCGTAAATTTTGTGCTCAATGAGTACTAAAGAGGTTGACGCACATTCACCGGAAAATACTAATGGCATCGGCTTTGAATTTCTCGAATGCCAAGCGATTGGTAGTGACAAGTTTCTTGACCACATCGTAACTAGAGATTAATATTGAAACAAAGCTGCAGTATATGCTAAATATCCATAAATTTTCTTCCAAGACCAAGAAATTCAAACAAAAGTTTTCAAAGAGAAAGATGATGGCATCTGTATTCTGGGATCGGAAAGGAATGCTGCTTCTTTAATTTATGAAGGCTGAAATGACCATAAACGCTGTAGTGTACTGCCATACATTGAAAGAACTGAGGAAGGTTATTTAGAACGAAAGGCGTGGTCTGGCATCCTCCCCCTGCAAAAAAATGCCTGACCACACATCCCAGCTTACACCGTGTCTCGTTGATATGTTTGGTTGGAAAGTGTTCTATCATCTTCCCTAATGCTCTGACCTTGCGCCAAGTGAATACCAATTTATCTTGTACTTGAATACATTTCTTGGTCCACAACGCTTCGGGAACATGAACTCAAAAATATGTTCTGGGACAGTCTGAACGCACAACCTGCAAGCTTCTACGATACGTTATACTAAAGCCAAGTGCCACGTTACGACTGATGTCTAAATCCTTGCGGTGACTGTGTGGAAAAAACGCTAAGGCTCATATATTAATTTTGACAGTAATATAATTTTTTTTATAGCCAATCGATCCTTTATTTCAGAACATCTCTCGCTTCAATCCAGAACATACACAACATTCAGCCCCTGGTCATTAATTCATCATTGTGAAAGGGGAAACCCACATTTCACCAATGACAAATTTTTGGCCATGCTAGGACTCAAACCCGCAACCCTTAACAAAGCAGACATGCTACTGACTGAGCCATGATTTCACACAAATATTTATTTAAATCAGTGTGTTTTTCAACTAGGGTGCCGCGAAGGATTGGCAGGTGGGCCGCATGAATTTGGAGGAAGATCAAAAAGAATCGAGAAAATTAGGAAGAATACTAGCATATTCTTTAAATCCATTGGCAACACTTTTTTTAATATTACAATTATTAGAATTTTAGCTTTTTAAACTTTTTATGTATGTATATTTTGCTGACGAAATCCCTCAGGCTGAAAATCGCTGTCTTCAACTATCAAAAAATACAACGGAACTAATAAGCTTGATAACAATTAGGATAAAATGATTTTATGATTGTCATAACCACATAGATTATGATCAGAAAATTTATTTTCAAAATATAAAAGTGAAATTAATTTACAATGTTTGTTAAAATTTACTAAGCAATTCAATACAATCACTCATTTGCTCTTACTGGTATATTTTGAATTCCTATACTTTTAATAAATACGCAGCTGTGCATTTGTGGAACGGAATTCAGGACCAGTGTATTTTTTTGTATTGCAATTATTATTAATGTATATTTGAGATAAAATCAAATTAAAACATACTCTATATCATATATCACTATAAATTCTTGAAACTAATATTATATGCATTTTACGAATACTTTGAAGCCAGAAATAATGTTAGAAGTAGAACTGATTTTTATTAGGCTTACACACATACACATCAAATAGATTAATAATATATGCTGATCTATCTATTCTTACTTTGTTTTTAATATAAAAACTCAATATTGGTGATAAGCCTATTGTTTCTCGTATATTGAATTTCATACGTCAAAGCTTATTTCATGAAATGAAATAATAGAATTCTAGCAACAGAAATGTTATTACAGTATATGATGGAACAAAACATGATTGAAGTATATTTAAATTTAGTTTGTGTGCTGAAAGGCATAACAATGAGATGTAGAGCCAGTGGTTATGGAAGACACACTCATTTGCCATACAATTCGGATTTTTGTACTCAATGCGGTAAAATACAGTAGTTCGCTATAGATTATATCCACCGTGACATGTCATACAGAAATAAAGTGGAGTTTATTTATTCATATAACAATTCTACTTTATAATTTTAAAAATAGATTAAAACTTAATGACTTTTAAATAATTTGAACGCGCATATTACACAAATCAATTTCATCAGAGTCAAAACTAAAATTAACTAACAATATTTTTACTTTCTCACTAAAGAAAGTATTGTGATCGTCAACATTATCAAACTCGAGATTTTGATGACCCCCCCTAATCCGAACAAGTGGTTTTTGAATTTCCGTCTGTCTGTACCTCCAACTAGAACCTAAACTATTTTACCATTCTGGCTAAAACTTGGTATCTATGGTTTTCATAGGGTTGCCCCAAAGGATTTTTTGAATTGTATATCCACCCTAAAGTTAAGGGTAGTTTACTGATAGGCAAAAAGAGAAAAAGTATATTTAAAAAAAATTTCATTTCTAAATATTATAAACAAAATATCTACTCTCAATATCTCGGAAAAATGACTTTAAGGGCTCCGGTCTGATGCGTAAATTAACTTTTTTTTATAATATCTCCTAAACTATTTGAGATATAAAATTACTTATCAGTACAAATATGTAGGTATATTTATAATACATATATTTTAATTGAAGTATATGTTTATAAAACCAATAGATTCCAAGCTATACGCATATATATATACATATATATATATATATTAACTTTACGAACACATAAGGTAAAGTATTGCGACCGTAAAAAAAATCTAACCTGAAATGTTGATGTATGTCGACGTTTCATGATCCCCAGAACCCTAAAAATTGGTCTTTGCAATGCCGTCTGTCTGTTTAAACTTAAAATTAAGAGTAGTTAAATAAAGGGCGAAGAGAGAAAAAAAATCGGTTTTCTCAAAATAGGCTCTAACAAATTTGATTAAAATTCGTATCTAGGCGTTGATTAAATTTATAAATAAACTGGCTATTTTCATTTTCCCATGAAAATGATTTTTAAGATACTTTACAGAAGCAGAAACTTCCGTATCTCCGCAAATATTTGAGATACCGTACTAAATAACTTCTCATTGCAAAATTGTAGTACTATTAAAAATAAAAAAAACTTTTATATGAAATATATTTTTATAAAACCAACAAATTCTGAGATATTGGCAAATATATTAATACAATTTTGTAGAGAGATACTATTTAAGTTTTAACACAATAATTCTCCAATGCCATAGAGTAATTAAATATAAGTAAGGCTCTCAAAAAGTTTGTTGTTTTTCCTTAAACCTCTTAGGAGAAATGTTTGTACAACAATGATATATCTCCTTCATTTTAGACTCAATAGTCAACATTTACATTTTTTATTGGTAAAAATTTATAAATTAGGAATTTAATAGCAATTCGATGACCTGAAGATGTTCAACGTCTATTAAAATAACGAAAATTTTAACCGGAAGTCAAAATTTTAATACGAAGTGTTGAACCTTGTGGATCCAATATTGATATCATTTTATCGATCCAAACATACTAATGAGGACATTAGTTCTTTAAAAATAAAATTATAAAATTTAAAACCGACTCAAAAAATGTTTTATTAAGTATAGTGTAATTTTTAACGCCACTGAGGCGTGCCTGAAAGGTGTTAATAATCTCTTTGTAATAAAAACATTATTGATTGAACTTAAAAAGAAAGCCCCAAATTAATAATAGATTGTAGACCATTGTGATATCTGCTCGAAACACTCACAAAATAAAATATTTAATATCTTATACTAAACAGAATTACAAAGTAAAAGAAATATTTTAGGAAATACGGCAAATAATTATTTATATTATATTGCTTCGGTATTCATGCGGACAAAAATTTTCTCATATTGTTCATTTTCAGTGACGGACGAAACAGGGTTCTAGTTCTGGCCAGGACTATTGAGACACGTTTTCCTAAATTGTTTCCCGACTTCCCTCCAAGAAAATGTGGTTACATCACCTGTAATCATCACTTGTATCTTTTTCATCTCCATCCCCCAGTAATTAGTAGTAAAGGTGGTTGAAATAGTTAATATATATTATATATAAATATTATTCTATAGTTCACTCTGAACTATATTATCCCCTTCACGGAAGAACAAAATTTCACATTCCAGCTGACCCACAAAATCCATTATAGCTTGGCCTGTCAGTATTTTTAGGGACTCACAGCAAAACACCTGATTAAACTAATGTTCAAACTTGCCTGGATATAAAAACTGCGAAAGCCTAGTTGAAAAAAAACTGCACTGCAATTGCTTTTGTGGTTATAAATATCCTAGATAAAATATACACAAAATCCATCCGAAACTTTAAAAGGAACTCGAACCCCAAAACCTAAGTCTATCATGCTACAATTTGCCAGGTTGATATCCCACACAATATAATTAAATAAGGACTCAGTTGTTGACAAATATCCGGCTGGTCCTTCACCAAAACTCACAACACAAAACATTATTAAATTATGCTAGAACTTGCTTGGATAAATATTCTACCAAAAAAACTACATTGCAATCTGTTAAGTGGTTCCATAGGCATATAAAAATATCCGGCTGACACTTCACCAGGACTTACACCAAAACACCCGATTATAATTACTAAACTAAAAATGCCTGGATAAATACACTAAAGAATAATAAAAACTACCCCTCAGTAATAGTGTTGTTCCATAAATGTATACAAGCAATCGGCTGTCCTTTTCACCGGGACTCACACCAAAACACCTGAGTATACACAAATAATGGTAAAACCTGTCTGTATATTGGTCCAGCACAAAAGTAAAATCTGCACCGCAATTGGTTAAGTGGTTCCAGAGATCCTAAGCTACATATATAAATAAATAAGATATATTTATATTCCAAACCTTAAAAAAGCAGAGATCGTAAAACAAAACACTATTTATCCTTGCTTTTCAATTATTATTCAAGCCTCCTCACTCTGATATTATATTAATACTTGCCTATGACATGGCCAGTTTTATTGTTTGGATTTCCAGAACTGATTTAGTAAAAAAAACAGATTTGACAAAAATAGTCACAGTTAACATTATACACTAAATTTATTAGAAAATGATAAACAACGTAAATCTTAATAAAATACACCTTTTCTCTACCAAAGTATTGATTATTAAAGCTTTTTACTAATAGTTATATTGTAGCCACTATGGTGACATTAAATAAGGTATGAAGTCGAACTATGGTCCTACAAAGCTATACACAGTCATAATAACTTTGAAGAAACAAATAAATTCACTTTTATAACTAAAATATGTCCAATGGATAAGATTTTATCAAATATCTTCTTTTTTTTGTTTACCTGGAAATCATCCTGATTTAAAATATTTTATATTGAGACCCTTAAATTAAATAAGTTTTTTTAAACTCAGCTTCTTACAAATAAAGTAAAAATCTTTCAGAGTTAATCTGTTATTTACGTTACATGTGTGGAATATAATAATTAATTATTAATAAATTTATAATTGTCTATAAACAATAATGAAGATTCTGGAAAAGTGAAGACTTGCTTTATGTCACCATGTAAAACCAATCAATGTGGGTAACAGTGCCAAAATAACGTTTGACATGGTTAAATTTTTAATAGCTATAAAAAAATACCAGCACATATGTTAATGAGAGCAAATATAAATAATTAAATTAGTATGTAAATAATAATAAATATTTATTTTATCATGATCAGGACAATAAAGTAGAATTAATTTAGTAAATCAAACCATTTGGGCATCGCTAAAAGAGATAATTTAAGGCCTTCTCTAGCTCCAGCCTTGGGCGTAGCTAGGCAAACTATTGTGCCGTCATGTGTGGAGGTATATATAGCATACTGCAAGGACTGAACCTATAAATTGCTACCTTTCAATCTCGACGGAATGTACATAATTTCTTTAACAATTATTGTAAATGCCATATATGCTCTTTATCAAAAAGTTTCAGGCAACTCTAAAGTAAAACTACAGTGTATGTGAAAAATCAAAAAACCATAGCCATACTAATATAGCATAATTTAAATTTCGGGATTTTTTTTAAAGCATTTTAAGAACATGTTTCAAATTTTATATATACTTTAAACATTCGATCCCCAGCATTTAGAAGGAAAATTAAGTATTTATATTTGGTAATAGTAGCCCTGTCCCCAAATACAATTAACTATCCAATATCATAACTCACTTTAATGATTTTATCAACGTTAGGCTTGTTTAATTAATGTTGCCATGGAAACAGACTTTTTTTCTTCGTAAAAGCTTTAATCAGATTAGACCCTATACGTACATGACTGGGAAAAATATGTTCCAGAATGTTTCGAGGATATTAGTGGTAAAGATATTGTTTTTTTAATCTATTGCTTACATTGATTGATTGATTGTTTTGTAAGTACTTGAAACAAACTGTGTGCTAAATACAATTGTGCTGGCCCTTATAATGAGCTACGAATCCGCGAATATGGGAAAAAAATTAGTAACAAATTACAGATATCTCTAGAAATTGAGAATTTGCGAGATATGTTTTTTAGATATTTTCCTAGAACATTAAAACGTTCATCAATCATATTTAAAGTTAACTGTAAGATTCTTGAATTAATAATACACACGTGAAATAAAACTAAACTATTTGTTCTAAAGAAAATTACGACAGCAGAATCTCAATTATCTGACCTAAACGTGACCTACAGCGACAGTTGTTCGGATAACCGACATGTCGGATAGTACGAAAACGGGGTGAATGATATTGAAACAAATCCAAATAAAATGTAAGTGCAAATTAGATAGGAAATAAACTTTACTAGTAGATCAAACTAAATTTTGCAATAATTTACATCACTATTATTTTATTCGTGTAAACATAAATATGAATTTTAAATTAATGATATGTAACATTTATTAGTTTGAAAACAAAATGCAGAAATCACTGTTTTAAAAAAAGTTATTAAAGTTTGTTTTCCAGCCTTGCTTCTCTTATTTGCTGAGAGATCACGTCAGCCTCTTAATAATATTACAGCAATAGCAATATACATGCGTACGCTGCACAACAATGTGAATAGCACGTTTTATGGACATGTCGGATAATATTAAATGTATCATAAACGAAGGTAGTATAGTGAGGCCTCTAGTGTACTTGGACCTATTAAATACGTATTATGGTCAATTTTGTTCATTTAAATGATAATTAACAATAAAAAAATCTAATAACATACAATGTTTCCCTCGGTATAGGAAATTGGAAAATGTTTTGGTAGAGGAATATACAAGATGTGTATGAACAGACTACTAAATGACCAGATCATTTGGTCTGGTTTGCTGGTGACGGAAAGGTGGGGTTCGAATCCCACCCATGTATTTTTAAAGTATACGTATCCTAAATGAATGTCCTATCTCTATCCACGTAAATCAGGGTGACCAACTTACTTGACTCCGGGATGGACACAACACACTTGTCACCCAACGTGGAAAGAAAGTTCATGAAATCAGTTGATATTTTTCTGCAGAAGATAAACACAATTTGACAAGATTTAATATCAATAGTATGTAAAAATAATTGATGAGTTATCGGATTTTACTAAAATAATTCGAGTCTGGGGACGTCATGGTAGGTCAAGATAGGATTTCCCATGTTAATGAATCTGCATTTTATTCAGCGAGTTTTAAAGATATAACTTGGAAACAAAAACTTTTGATTCTTAAATAATTCAAAGAATAGTCTTACAGCTTCACAAAATTATTATTTTTATCTTGAAGTAGGTAGATTTTTATAAACGTATTTTTTTTATAAATCTTCTACAATTTAAAATATTTGGCTTGATCACAAAAATGGTCTGTAGGAATCTTTCTACTAGGATGTAGATTAAAGAGGTTCGTGGTAGCATATATCTATTTAGAATAGGAAACAAGGAATAGGTCATTTAAAAAGCAAAGCCAGATTTTCAGGCACTGTTATTATTATTATTATTATTATTATTATTATTATTATTATTATTATTATTATTATTAGCACCGCGTCTTACTACCCGTTCGGGTTATACGCACTTACGCTAATGTGTAATGGTAGGGTGATTGGGAGATGAAATGAAGGACCTACAGTTTAACTTGGAATCCGAACCACGGCGGAGGCCTGGCATTCCTCACATTCACAAGATGTCTTGTCAGAGGTGAAGGAAGGGATTGGTAATCAGATAAATCTTTGCCGGGACCGAGGATTGAACCCCAGCCGCTTCAGGCACTGTTAACATAGACTGTGTAAATTCGTCAGAGGAACAGGGAAATTATTATAAGTAGATAAATAACTGATCGTTTTATTCCATCTCTATTTCATACATTAGTGTCTAAGTGTGATAATGCTAAGACTGCTTAGGTATGTTAAGCTAAGATGCAACCTGCTTTGCAAAATAGCTTTGAAATTTCCAAGTAGCCAACGTAGTTAAATACACAACAAATTGTACATATAAAATGTGTATTCATACAAAGTAAAATAATCATCTATTTAGGTTATATAAGTGCTTGAATATGAAATGAATAAGGCAAGATATAGAAAGTGCAAAATTCACTTGGCCTTCATCCACTTTAAACCTTAAACTATAGCTATATATCGACGATGTTTAATGCATATTAAACTACTCCATAATAAAGGAGAGGGGTAGGAAAATGTTCCTCCTTGATCTCTTCTCCCCATATCTGCACCAATGGAAGAGTGGGAAACAACCAAGGAAGAACTACCCTCAATTTACCCCTCGCAACCGGCAATCCAGTCTGTTGCGAGTAATGCCTTAGACCATGTGACATAGAAATTAGCGCTTTACTTTGTTACGTTTATATAAATCTACTTAGTACATAATAAGATTTAACAGCTCAGCCAGCCTGAAGCCATATTGGCCAAATAAATATAGCCACCTGATAGGCCTTTAAAAAAATACCAATACAGGCTGCCAAACTGCTTTGAGCCACTCCACTAAATATAATTAGTGAAATGAACACTTCTCCTCCTACGTGAGAGTTATGTTATACCTTAAAGATTATGGGCCAGTTTCATTAGTCAAATTTAGTACGCCTCAAGTGCGGCGCTACACTAAGTACATGACGACACCTACCTAAACCAGAATGGAAAGGGCCAGTTTCATATGCGAGAACGGCCCATTCCTTTCGAGTTTAGGTAGGTGATGTCTTGTATTTAGTGTAGCGCCGCACCTGAGGCGTACTAAATTTGACTATGAAACTGGACCCATATCTACAGGGAAGCTAGCCTTCTCAATCGTCACTCATGAATGAATTAACAAGACTAAATTAGTAATTCTGTGAAAAGTAGTCCTCACTCCCTCAATGTTTTATCATTACCAAGGTCATTTAATTTCTCCTTGGATTTAAAGTTGATATACTTTCTACATGAAACCATGATGGCTCTAAAGAAGCAGAAACAAGAAGAAACAAGACAAGAAATGCAGTGACCACAGAACTATCATTCTCATCTTTCATGTGGGTAAGATCGTGGCAAGAATATTCAACGGGTGGCTGGAACAGACAATATATTATTATTATTAGCACCGCGTCTTACTACCCGTTCGGGTTATACGCACTTACACTAATGTGTAATGGTAGGGTGATTGTGAGACGAAATGGAGGACCTACAGTTTAACGTGGAATCCGAACCACGGGGGAGGCCTGGCATTTCCCACATTCACAAGATGTCTTGCCAACACAGACAATATAAAATGTAATGGAAGAATACCCATTTGGATTCAGAAAAGAAAAAGGAGCCAGGGGTTCCATCGGGATGCTAAGAATAATTTAAGAGAGAGTGCAGGAATTCAAGGAAGGAGTCTAAATTGGTTTCATCGACTGGCAATAGGCGTTTTATAGACTGACGTAGAAGAAACGTATGAAAATACTCAAGAAGCTCAGCATCAACTGGAAGAACAGAAGGGTGATTGCAAACTTGTACCTTAAACAGTGAGTGAATTTGAGGCTGAATTACCCAGAGACTAACATCGTAGAGATAGGAAGAGAAGTAAGGTAGGGATGCTGATTGTCATCCAGTCTCTTAACCTTGTATGGAGAATGGCTCGTCAGATAAGCCCTGTAGGGTCGTAGCAATTTCAGAATAGGAGGATGCGTCATCAACATAGTAAAATATGCAGATTGTTTAGTATAGCTGGCCTAAAATGAAGAAGATTTACAGGAAATGATGGACCAGTTAGTGGAGACAGGGAAAAGCTATTGCATGGAAATTGGCATTGAAAAGTCAAAAAGGATTAGGATTTAAAAAAAATTAAGAGCCGTTGAAAATCAAAATTGGAAACCAGGAGCTGGACAGCATTGAGCAGTTCAAGTACCTGGTAAGTCTGCTGAAAAATAATGATGCCTACTGCACTGAAGAAATTAGGTTTAGGATCGCTATGGCCAATGAAGATTTCAACAAGAAGAGGTTACTGCTGACCAGCAAGTTGAGTTTGTAACTGAGGAATAAACTGATTAAATGCCACATTTCGAGCATCACACGGAATGTAGCAGAAACTTAGACGCTTAGTAAGATGGAAAGAAATACTCGGAGAGCTTTAAAATGTGGTGCTAAAGAAGACGTGAGAAGATCAGGTGGATGACAGGGTGACAAATGAAGAAGTCATAGTCATTGTGAGAAGAGATCCATTTTGGATGTAATTTTTCAGTACAGAGAAAGCTGGATCGGACACATTCTTAGGAGGAACATTCTTCTGCACGACGTTATCGAAGAAAGGTCACGGGCAAGAAGAGCTTTGGAAGAAGAAGGATTCAAATATTGGATGACTTGATGGAAATAATAAAATTATGGGAGCTGGAGGAGGAGACAGAGGATAAATGCACCTTATCCTTTGTCTCCTCCTCCAGCTCCCAGAATTTTATTCTTTCCTTCAAGTCATTCAATATTTGAATCCTTCTTCCAAAGCTCTTCTTGCCCGTGACCTTTCCTTCCATAACGTAATACAGAACACATAATAATAATAATGTTCCTTAGTGGTTGAGTTATATAGAAACTAATTGAAATCTATAATCAGTATTATATCATACTTAAAGACAATAACTTTGATGAAAATGGTATAATATGTCAGTCTCACAATATATGTCAAAATTCCAAAACTCCACTATAGTCACTAAATCGATCATACATTAAGATCACTTGAGATGAGCAATTAACGAAAAAATTGTGAGCACCCACCATATTGAAATGGCTAAGCAGATTGAAATTCCGTGTGCATACATTGTTTGGCCTAGGTTCAAAGTATGTCCTTGCCAAATTTATTTAAAATAAGTCCAACATTTGGCAGCAATCACGAAACAAACAGACCAATTTTTGAGCAGTTGTCTCTTCATATGGATAAACAAATAAAAAACTTAATTCAAAGTATGTTCCTGTCAAATTTCATTAAAATTGATTCATGCATTTAAGAGCTATCGTGGAGCATCGATACGGATAGACTAAAGTTCAAGTTTAAACAGAACCACGCTTCGCTCAGTCAATAAAAGGTTCAGAAATGAGGATGTGAAACTTTCAACACCACCGAACACAAATAGTAGGCCTACACCATAACGTTTATGATAAATTCTAAATAATAGTTTTAGAAGTAAATAAAAAAACTAGACGATTTCCAAAGGATTTAATATTTTACTACTAATTAATAGCTTTAAAAATCGTTCCTTTTTAGAATTTGGCCATATTTATATAGATAATAAACATTGGCCATATCGACATATGTTATTATGTTTTAAAAATATGAATAGTTTTAAATGCTAGATCATGGGGTTTTTGACGGCTACAAACGTTGCTATAATATTACTTTACCCACATCAATGGGAACGCGGAATAAATGTCTGGCTCCTTTAGTCTGGTTTGCCGGTGACGGGAAGGTCGGCTCTCGAGTGCCAGCTGTGTATGTTTGATCTAAATGATTTCCCAGCAAACAACAGTCAATAAGTTTGCCTTTAATTTAAGAAATGCAAGATATGTTTTTAAAATTAAATATCATAAAGAAATTTTTATGATGTAGGATTTTAAATTTAGTTTTAAATTTAATTTTAAATCTTCACATCGAAAGAGAATTGAGTTGTTTGAAAACTGCTGCCGACAACTTATATAATTTTTTTTCTTAGCACCACGTTTTACTACTCGTTAGGGTTATACTCTTGACTACTAATTACGCTATTTAGTTAGGAATTGGGAAGGTTGAATTTATAGTAAGTGAACCCGCATTTGCGTGAAGGGAGAGTGGAGAACCATTTAGGAAAAACCACCTCCAGTTCACCTGACCGAGATTCGAACCTCAATCTCCCCGTCCTCGGCAGTTGATCTCAATATGAAACTAGCGCATCAGCTAACTACACCACTGAGGCGGGTATCGATAATTTAAATCATAATATTCAACAATTAATAATGTTATTAGATAGGTTCAAAACCAATAAATATATTTACAAAATTTGTCAAAGTTTTTCTTTTTAGTGTTTTATATTGTGATGATTAATAATAATTTAGTCAGCTGGACAATATGAATTTATGAAATCAATATTTCTAGTTAAGAGTGCCTGTCTTGTGTCATATTGGGTAGTGTCATACATACGTCAATTCGTGTGATATTTTTTTGTCACTTTTGCTGTATATTATCAATACTTATAATATAGTACAGTCAAATGTTAACATTATTGACCACAAAAAAGTTTGTTTTATTTTTACACGTTCTTTTTACCAAAATCATATGACCAACACTGAATAAATATATAAAAGCACTTTAAGTGGCCAGTGTGCTTACTTAACACTGGTGTTCTTTGTTTCAGCCACTTGTGTTTGGGGAAAAGGAAATCAAGGCAGAGGGCGTGCACCAAAGATTGGAGATATTCCAAGGTAAGACCAATTCAAAAATAAAATTATTTATCATCATACTAATTTGTAAATAAAAGATAATTATGTTGAATTGATTAATACGTTTTATATACTTGGCTTTAGTAGACTGGTGTTCTCACTTTTTGGAAAGTGAAATAGTTTATTGTATTTTATTATTTTTAGTTTATTATGGCTGACTTCGATGGTTTTGGGGTAAAGATCTCGACTCAGTATCTGATGTTTGTGGGCTCAAACCTATCCGTGGTTGACGGATTTTCGTGAATGACTTAAATTGTAGCACAACTTCCTTCGGAGGGGAGGTAAAGCCGTCAGTACCATGTCGATTACGGCATGTAAAAGAAGCCTGTAAGGTATATGAAAATGCCTTTCCGGCAAAATTGGTGGGCCCTTTCACTCTAGCTTATAGACATTTTCTTGTGCTGATATAATCAGTCGGTTAAGAAAGTGCACATTAAATACCCCAAATAAATAAATAGTATATAATGTTGTTTCCTGCATCAGTGAGCACTCAGACTAAACGCCCGGCTAATTTATACTGTTTTGCCGGTATGATGAGGGGGTCGGGGGCTGGGTAAGCGAAGGGAGTTTTTTCGAAGCGGTTTCCCAAAATAAAAAGTTTGCTAATCCGGGCATGTAGTAAGATGTGGATGAAAATAAATGATGTAATGACGTAATGCTGTCCTGATCAATTGAACACGCACTGATGTTTGCCAGAGAAAATAATAGGTAATTATTCATTAACCCTAACTTGATAATCTTTATTTCTATTGAGATAGACATCTAGTGATATATGCACACAAACCTTTATTAGATCATGAAATTATGGACTTTATAAACTTTCTGCAGTTCTTGGTTTTGCTCTATTATACTCTAAGACTGAGAAACATAAACGACGATCTCAAAACTGAAATCCATGGTAATAGTCACGATTTTTTTTTTGTTAAGTGTATGCCTTTAGAGTTTGTTGGCTAAACGTTCCTCGGCTTCTTCTGACAGTGGCGGATATGTACAAGTTTTTTGAGGTTCGGGCACCTTTCAATTGCAGTTACTTCACCCAATGAGATGACGACGATTTTGTGATGCCAGTTAAGTCTTAGACTCTACTTAAGCATAATTAATCAGACCACGGCAACCATAGCAACAGTTCCCCTTTAGTAAAAGTACCCATGGTAAACCACCGATGGGAATTAAACCTGGGAATTCTATATGAGTAGCCAGGAATGGCTACCACTAGACCAAGAGGCCAGCCAGTTCAACATTTACTAGTTGTAAATAGCTTTTTAAATGTCTGATAGCTTAAATTTAAACATGGTTTACCAAATTTGATACATTTCTGGCTATTTGAAATTAAAATAACTTTATCGGAAATTATAACTTTTATATTTGTTTCCTAAAATTGATACATTATTTATCCAATCATTTAGAGTCTAAAATTAAACATACCAAACCATTTTGTATATTAATTCTATATTAATTCCACTTCATGACAAACATGTGTTGTAAGGTTCCATTTGTTTAGCATTTTCAATTAATACATTAAGCAAGCAATTATAATTTTTAGATATTTTTAATTGCTTTAATATAATGTTTTTAATCTATAACCATGTGAAAAATATGTTTTAATTTCAAGGAATGTTAAATAACGTGTAGCCCACTTCAGTGGCCGAATGGTCTAAGGCGTCACTTTCATGTTAGACTGGCCTGCTGATGGCAGGGAGATCGGGGTTTGAGTCCCAGTCGGGTCTACTGATAGTGGGTATTCTTGAATAGTTTCCCACTTTTCTTCCACGCAAATGCGGGTAAACTACCTTTAAAATACTTCCTTTCTCATCCTTATATCTTTAGAGTAACGATAAATTATGTATATAACCTGAACAGGTAGTAAGACGTGGGGATTAAAAATACTTTTATAAAATGTAGGCCTACTTAAATTAAGGCGAGATGAAAGTGAACATAAGTTAAGGTCCACATTTTTTTCAGTTTTTAGAATTTGACTTTTTTTTGTCCAAAATAATCAAAATAATGATTCATTGGTCTTAGCTATTATAGTTTAGGACTAAGTTTTCAAAAATAATAAATCAGTAATCCAACCACAAGCGATCATTTTTTTGCTATCATTTAAAGGTATCCATTAGAAACCAAATCTTTATGTCAATTTTCGAAAATTAACCAACATTAAACTATTTTTTTCAATCTGAGGGCTTAAAGCAAGACTACACCTTGAAGACAAACAGATCTATTTTAGCTATGGGGCACATCAAACGTAAATATTCAACATTATGTATAATCTTTCATAGATACATTACTTTTTCTCTTTGTTAAGAACAAATCAACAGAGGACAATATTTACAGGCTAGCTCCGCTAAGTCTACTATACTTCGTACCACAAGTACAGTCCAATTTTCTTAAGAAGAGATGACATACATAAGAAATTCACTACATTATTATTAATATATATATCAAAAGTGATGGATCTTGTTGAAAGTAGATCTAGTATATTTTATGGCTATGCAAAATGGATAGTAATATATGGATACTAAACAAAGTTGTATAAATAAGCCGTCTTTACTGCTTGATAACACTTTCATTAGAAAATTTCCTTTTTCGACAAGTGAGGTAGGTGGTATATTAAGTGAATGGTCCACATGTGCATAGAGCGTTTATCAACTGATGATCCGCCATTGGTAACAGTTTTATAAACACTGGTCTAGTCTAACACGAGATTGACGCCTTAAACATTGGTGTCACCGAAGCATGTCAAAAGTTCTTTTCAGATACTATAATGCTCTAGGAATTTATTTAAGACTTGTGAAGATTATTTATGTAATTATTTTTGTCACCGCGTATTACCACCATTCGGCCAATACGTATATTATGTACTGATTAAGCTAATATGGTAGGGATGAGGAAGATTGAATTTGGAGCAAGCGTACACATATTTTCGGTGAAGTAGAAGGGAAAACCAATTTGGAAAAAAACTACTCTCAACACATGCAATCGGGATTCGAACCCCGATATCCCCATCATAGGGAATCCAGTTGATTCTGAGACTGATGCCTTAGACCATTCGACCATTGGAGCTGATATGTAAAAAAATTATTTAACTGTGCTTCTAAACCGATAGTTTATTTATATTATCCAAAAAACATTTGTTGCAAAAAATATTAAAATAAAATAACTCAAGGACCTTTTCCTCTCACCTTAAAATATAATAGAAGATGACGAAAAGTAAAGGAAATGATTTATTTTTGATATTCTTCAATCAACATTTAAATGAGTAACTAAAATATATTAGTGTAATTTAAAATAAAAGTTGGACATGGTTTTCTTGAAGTAAGATACTTTGGCAGTCAAAGAATCTTACAAAAGGATGGCTATAATGTTCACTAACCAACATTGATTATTGCCATTACTATGACGCATGCGCACTAAGATCTCTTCGATTAAAGCCTTTACACTCCCAAAACTACCAATATTATCTATGTGCATGAGGGCGCATTGATATCCGATGCGCATGAAACTCAATGCGTCAATCGGTCGCAGCAGGAAATATAATATCGGAGACGCCTGACATTACCTCTATGCCTACTCTGAAATAAATAGTGTTTTTAATGGAATTAACTATACCATAGATTCTAGCTCAATTATTATAGTTGGTGTGTCGAATCCCAGCTGAATATTCTAAGAGTGTTATTTCTTAAATTTCTTACAACTCTCTCACTAGGAAAACATGAATATATTTTCTCTAAATTGTACCTTACTCATCCTTAACCCATTAACTTAAATAAAATGAATATATCTCGTATGGAGACTTATTATAAATAATATTTTTTATGAGGGAGTTCGCCATATAATCCAAAACTAAAATAATCTTCATTTTATATATGTATATATATATACACATACATATATGCATGTCTGTCCCAGTTTATGGAAAGATTAGCCAGTATTAATGTAATGCTGCCCAGGGGACACCCGAACGTGCTGTACAATCGTACATCCTTTACATAGAGGCTATTTCCATGTACCAGTGAGATTAGGTAATGGTGATAGCGACAGTGAGTATGTGGGTGTGGATGGAACCAGTGGGTTGGGATAATTCCCCTTCCGGGAAAACTACTCATGGTACCAGCCGGAAATCAAACCAGGGACCATTAGGTTCTTAGCCAGGTGCACTGGCCAACATACCACGGGGCCAGTTATTAAATTCAATATCGTCCATAATATTTACACAGTAAAATAAACGTATTATTTTTACCAATGAAATATCTATTAAAAGCCATTTTGGTTATATTTAAAATATTTGTAATTGAATAAAATGATACTTTAGTCTACCTATAAAAAACTTTATTTCTTTAAATATATGTATATAGGTCCTCTGTATATGTATAGAGTTTTGTATGATTATTTTTGGTATTATATCGGTGTTTATGCTGTATTTCTTTAAAAAAATATATATATATATATTTATTATAAATATATATATATATATATATATATATCATACAATGTAGTCCTTCTCCCAATAGCCTGTAAAGCGTTATTGACCACTAGGTTGAGAAAACTGTCATTGTTGACGTTATATTTTGAATAATTATTTAAAATCTCTTGCAAGCTCTACATAATCTATATGAACCTTGTTGTGGAGCCCTTGTTAGTCTATTTACAGAATACAGAAGTGACGGTGGCTTAACATATCAAATTTTACAATTTTTAGAAATAGGTTGACTATTATTTTGAACACAGGAGGTTTGACTACTTTAAATAACCTTTTATTTATTTTTATTTTTTAAATGTGCTTTTATATGTATTCGGGTAAACGCATTTTGATTAGTAAGATAGTTAGTGAAGCTAGAATTTAAAGTAAAGGAACCCACACTTCCCTGAGTTTAGTGGAAAATCACTTATAAAACTTACATCCATACAACTAGCTGGAATTAGAGCCCCAACCGTCACCGGTAAATTAGGTTAGATGAGCCTGACACTTAGTCGGCGTGGACACCAAGTTAGATAACTTGTAATTAAACCTCTCGTGTTTAAATCTAGTTCTAAAAGTGGGGTTTCGCCCTTCACAGTTATAATGAATTAACGGCCATTGTACTAATTCAAACTGAACTAAAAAATAACTGTATTCTAGAGCAGTAAATATTATAATAATAGTTCAGTTAATTTTTTACTCAATTTGTATAGAAAGTGCATGTTAAATATCCCTTGATATAAAAACAAAATACCTTATTTCAATAAAACTTATATCCATCCCTCTGCCTCTTTAATTAATATTGTAAGTCAAGTGAGCGAATAGTAAGTTATATTTACTTCTCTTAAATAACTATTAAGGAAACTGTGTTCATCATAAAATAATATCTCAGTTGTCCTAAATACAATTTTTATAATTCAATATAAATTGCGACACACATCAAATATTTGTTTCCCACCCTCATCGGTGGGAACGTGAACTAAGGTGTTGGACTTTATTCGTTTGTATTCTCGATGATGAGGGGGTTAGGATTTTAATCCCAGCTGGGAAGTACAGAAGTTTTTTTAAAGTGGTTTTCTACTCTCCCTCCATGAAAATCTGGGCAGTTTTTGTCTATAATCTCAACATTACTTAAACCTATCCAATTAGTGTAATTAATCTAATTAGATACGGATAGCTTGGACAAGCAATAAGAGGTGCTGCAAAAAAAAAAGTATATGCATGGTTCGGATGACTATCCTAATTTGAGCAGTATATCTTCAATGCATATGAGAGATTAGTCAAGGAACAGAGCACAATATTGAAATGCTGCTCGTGATGGTATATTAGCAGTTATATCAAAACAAAGTAAGGGTCTATTTCACGAATGCACAGCTAAATTCTGTATCTATTTAAAATGTATTTATTCTGATAAAAAAAATATTACACTTCTGATCCTGAATATAAAATTATTAATTTTTATACTTGTATAGTTTAAGCTTATTTATATGCTACTCATAAAAAATCATATTGTATGATGAGGTAAGTCTTAATCCAACAACCGGTAAATGACATTTTCAAATAAAATCTACATTTCTAATATCCAAAACGTGGGGTTTAAAATTTTCAATTGACACATTTCAGCCACCTAAATCTAGGGGTGAAACTCTTTCTCTTACAGGTATTATGGCAAACTATACATAAAATAGTAGATTATCTTATTATTCTCTACATGAACTAAATCCCGGGTATCTGGTGCTACAGGTCGACCTCCTTTGTCACTCAGTCATAGAAAGGTATTACCAGTAGGGATTTAGTATTTAAAGAAAAGTATCGATCCTGTACTCATTAAAAGCATCGGAAGAAAAGTATCGATACCGTACTATTATCGAGAGAAAAGAATCGATAACAGTAAGTATTAGTATCGAAACGCAAATAAACTTTTCTGCTTCGTCTGCTTGGGGGACTTTTGAGTTGACTAAAAAAGCTTCTTTTGTTTAGTTTGCTATGACCATGCTCATTGATAAACGAGTAATGGACTGGTCGCCACTCGCCCCTTCAGGTATCACGTTGTATTGATAAACAAAGATGAAAGAACAGCTATGAATTATGACTAGTTAAACGAGATTGAATGCTAGAGTTGCTTCTTGCTTGTCATGCAGAAAAGGAGTGAGAATTGAGACATATTGTCAAAAGTTCTTCACCCTAGAAAACATTCCCAGCATGAGTGAAGATAACAAAAAAAGTTGTATCTTTCGATACCGATCCGATACCAGAATGTGAGTAGTAATATCAGTAAAAGTATTGGAAAAAGTATCGAGCAAAAAATACTAGTTTCTAAAGGAAAATATCAATATTAATAAATCAGTGCTACATTTTTCACATCACTAATTACCAGTGAAGCGAATATAATCTCAAATATTAGACTTAATTTATTAGCGTTTTAATTAAAAAGTTATTCGATCATTTGAATAGAGAAATTTCTTCTACAATTAGTTACACACACACACATATATATATATATATATATATACTAGGGACTTTTAGTCAGTGTTTTCACTGATGTGGGTAACATGATATTAAAATTTAAAATGTTATATATATAATAAAAAACTATGTGGTGTTTGTTCGTCTCTCTGTCTGTCCAGAGTTTTTCTCAAACTGCCCGATAAGTTACAAACCTGAAACCTTGCACATTGATTACTTAAGTGTTGTAACTATCCACAAAAGTTTTAAGCAAATTTGGTGCACTTGGGGTGGCCCTAAATTTGGTGCAGGCTATAAAATGATTGACTAAATAAACAAAAGTGAACTGAATTGAAATTTATTTGATATATAATCACTTATCATCTAGAAACCCAACTACCTGGTGCTCGAATTTCACTTAAAATAATTTAACGGGTTGAATTAAGGGAAGCGCCAATGCAAATGACATTTAAATTAGCATATTAAACTGAACTTTAGTCACATCACTACGCAGTTATATATATATATATATAGAGAGAGAGAGAGAGAGAGAGAGAGAGAATTTTACACAATTGTAAAGTCAAAATTTGATTAATTTTTACTTTAGATTAAGGCCAATTTATAATATTTAGAAGCAAAATTAATAAACCTAATAAATCACCGAGATCTACTTACTACCCGCCTCGGTGGAATTGTTAGCTAATGCACTAGTTTCGTATTGAGCTAGAATGACGAGGATGGGGGGATCAAGGTTCGAATCTCGCTCTGTTGAATTGGGGTGGTTTTCCCTGAATGGTTTTCCACTCTCCCTCCACGCAAATGCGGGCTCATTTCCTCTATTTACAACCTTCCCAATTCCTATCCCATTTGCTTAATTAGTACTCAAGCGTATAACCTGAACGGCTAGTAAGACGTGGTGCAAGGTATTATTATTATTATTATTATGGGACTCCCTTATAACTAATTTATCCCCGAGGGCTCTGCTTCGAATATCTAAATTTACTTTATTCTGATACATTTTTTACTTACTGTTATCCTTTTAAAATATTTACGCTTTTAATACTCTTAATTCATATATTATGTTTATCATATATCATTAATAATGTCAATTTTTTTATAGTTATTCATCGGTATGTATAATTATTTAGCAATTATTGTTTTTTATTATATTATTATACGTGCTTGTTTGGTACTTGTATACTTTTAAGTACTAGCCGGTCATAGGTCTCACGACTGTTGGCCAGCACTAAAATATATGAGATTGAAATTGAATTATTATTATTATCATCTACATACTAGTTCGGGCTATTTGCGTTCAGCTATACCAATGAAGTAGGGGTTTGAAAGAAAGAATTTAAAGGAAATAAACCGTAATTCGAGTGGATGAAAAGTAGGAAACCACTTTGTAAAAATAACACTCAGTTTACCAGGCTGGGATTTGAGCCTAGAACTGCCCTTCACCGGCAAACCAGACTAGGGACTTTTAGTCAGTGTTTTCACTGATGTGGGTAACATGATATTAAAATTTAAAATGAAATAATTGCTTATCAAAATATGGGAAAAATTAGCATTTATAAATTTGAAGATATTCGATTGTAAAAAGTTGAGTATATAAATTAATTTTTTTATATTAAAAAAGGGCATGAATTTTGTCAAGCTATCAAAGTAATAATATATTTACATTTACACATTATTAGGCATTTAAAAACGTAGTATGTCAAGGTTTAATTTTGTTTCTTGCTCTGTCTAAGTTTTTTGTAGCTCCTTTTAGTACCACTCTTTTTTCTGTGTGTTATGATAATAATACAACAATAACCCGCTTCGGTGGCCGTGTAGTCTTAGATGTTATTCTAGAAATATACCGGACGGCTGAAGACGAGGAGACTATGTTTCGATCCCGGTAAGATGTACAGAAGGTTATTTTTACTATATGGTGTTCCCACTCTACCTCCACGAAAATGTGGTTGCATTTCCCCTAAATTCAACCTTCTTCATCCATAACACATAAGTAAAATTAGTGCATAGACGTATAACCTAAATGGGTAGAGGAACGGGGTGCTAAAGAATATATATAACAAACCCAGCTTTCAATTAACATTTTATAATCTATAAATTCTATAGCTTATACATTACAGTATTACATTATTCAATTCTAATTCACACCTAAATATTTATTTATAATTTCTCAAGCTCTTACTTTCTGGCCAAGAAAGTTAATAAGCAAAACTTTGTCAAAGAGGTAAACTGCTGTCAGATTGTTCAATAATATATAGAAAACGCTTTTTATCATGAAACCGCAGGACTATATTTCGCTCTAACTTAACGGATTCTAGAATCACCCTTCCATCAAAATGAAACCCGCTGAGGAGAGTGTAAAGGTCGACTAAATTAATTTATCATCTTTCGAAAATAAATGACTTTCATCGCTTGTGGGATGGAATTTCTTTTAATCCTTTTTCCTATCACTCTCATGTTATATATATTTGATATATATGTATATATTATATATATATATATATGATAGATGTATATATTACATACTATTTCCTTATTGTAAAAAAAAAACTAAAAGTGGTTTTAGGTGAAACGTTTTCAAGAATCTGCCAATCAAATTAATTTTGCCTAAGGGGCCCTAATGCAAGTTGTTTAAGTTAAACTAAGAAAACCTTTATTGTTTCAAGTTGTCCTTTTGTTCATATAAGCATGTAGGAGGTTAAAATGAGACATAGAGACGTGATGATGTTATGTGACGTGACGAGACGAGGAACTTGAGACATTAATTGAGATATATTTGAAGAACAAAGAATAGGCCTATACTTTACTTTCCATCGCACTACCCTTTTGAGTTATATTAATATTATTATATTAGTTAGGCTAGGGTTGAGCAAGTTAGAATTTAGAGAAAACTTACTAACATTTTCCTGGAGGTAAAATGGAAAACTATTTCTGAAAAAAAAACCTCAGTAGACCCAAACAAGGTTCGAACCCCAAATTACCTTCTCATTTCATACCCCCTTAGAGTAAGTCGTTATTATCTTTGTGGTTGAACTATTAAAATAAAATAAAAGGAAGAGTAATTTGTCTTATACATTCAGTGTTATCTTTAAATTTCTTGTGTTTTTTTTAATACATAATGAAGAAAATTAATTTTATACGAATTTTAAACCTAATAGTGTTGGATTTTGTTGCAATTATCTCTATTTTATCACTGTCAAACATTTTATATTATATCCTGTAGACATTTTTTACTAAAGATATTTAAAAATAAGGCTTACTTATGTAAAAATATGTATTTTAAAAAAAAGTTCTGAACCGGAACTCTTTACCGTTAAAATAGATTGGAACTGGAATAGTTAGGCGTGTGATGGTGTGCATGGCTTTGATCTAGGAGGTGATCCAAACTCAAAGCTGGAACAAACTGATGGTCTTTTATTTCACAAATTAATTTTCCATATTTTCTTTTGAACACTAGTAAATTTCATTATTATTCACCCTCACCATTCCCCACTAACTCTTGTTTTACATCGTCTACGCTTCTAATGGCCAATTCTCTTTCTGGGTCGTATTAAAAACACGACAAATAAAATATAATCAATTTTAATTCTACACTGCCGTACATTCTGCCACTTCCTCTGAACTCAAACAACAATGTTTCTTGACAAATCAAACAGCCAATGAAAAATCACATTGATATATTCTACTAGCTATGATTCGGATACTAGTAGCTGATGTTAAAAAATTATCAATGAAATATGCGTCACCTAAATTGTCGGGCTTACGGAATGAACGTCAAACTCATATGATTTGGATTGCCGGTAAAGGTAAGTTTGGTATTTGAATATCTGTCAGGTGTAGGTTTTTTTTATTAAATGGTTTCTCACTATTTATACTCCAAAATCGGGTACACTTCAGATAAATTCTTCTTTTCTAGACTCGACCACATAAATGTATTTAGATATAGATAACTCTCTCGGGTAGTAAGACGAGGTGTAAAACAAAATACTATCCTAGAATGGATGTTTGTAAAGGACCTAGTAGTTTATTAGTAGTAGAATGTTTAATTCAAAATACTTTCCTACACAAATGACATTCTCATAATAATATCGAATTTCACTTTTGGGTGTTTGGCCATTACTTTTTCTAGCACAACCGCTTACTACCTGTTCAGGTTATACGCATATGTACGTATTACACTAATGAGAAAAGGGATGAGGAAGGTTAAATTCAAAGTAAGTGTACCCGCATTTGCGTGGAGGGGGGAGGAGTATGATACCATTTAGGAAAAACTTACCTCAGTGCACCTGACCATGATTCGAACCCCAATCTCCCTGTCATCGGTAGTCTAGTCTATTGTGATAGTGATGCCTTAGACCATGTGTCCACCGAAGTAGGTTAATATAGATAAGTGTTTTAGGATCAAATACTGGCAGAATTGTTTTCGACCGTATTATGCGTACACAGGTTTCTGTTTGAGAAATCTAGAGAGAGATAATACCAGTAGAGTAAACTTGCTGCTGAATAATGAGCCATTTCTACCCAGTTCCTGTACTAACATAGTCGATTGTTTGCTTCAAGCGAGATTACACCCCGTGTTTGTGTCTGTTGACATTTTACTACAATTACAACTTGAACAAGCGTGCCGTATCGATTTGTCCTGCAAGGCAAGCTGCAGACAGGTTCACTTTCCCTACGAGTGGATAGTAATGAAATATGCCATCAAGTTGGAGTGACACTAGTGTAATATTGTGTTTTACTACGTTGGAGTGACACTAGTGTAATAGTGTATTTTATTACCGGGTATATTTTTATATGGGGTTGTATCATTGTTGACTTTAATATTAAGACATAAATATGATTGATTAGTTTAATTCATTGTTATGAGTCTGAACACCTGGGATTCGTGATTGAATATCACACGTGCTGCTGATTCCCTTTGTAGGGAGTTGTGTGGACTATAATGTTTGGACCAAGATTGATCCTAGATTGTGCACGGCCTTTCTGAATCATGCACCTTTTTCCTTAATGTGCGGCAGAAGGGAGCGCAAGTGTTTTTACAATTTTTATAGAATTGAATTTTTTTGGGCAAATAGATTAAATATTTCTCAAGTAGCAACATGGAGTTTAGTTTTCTGCACATGCTAATATCAACAGATCTATAATATATGTTAAGGGTGTCCTGGAATTTTGTCAAAACCTTTTCTCTTTATTTAAAAAGTTTTGACAAAATTCCAGGACACCCTTGACATATATTCAAGATCTGTTGATATTAGCATGTGCAGAGAACTAAACTCCATGTTGCTAATGGATAAATATTTGATTTAATTTGGCCAACAAAATCTAATGCTATAAAATGGTTATGTAAGTAAATACAACTGTCATTGTTGAAGTGATAAAATCCTCATAATATTTACTGACAGACATACATACACAATGACCAGGAAAAAAATGTGGATAGGGATATTAGATGACACGATTATTGATCAGATATTTACCCGATTAAGATTCGGTGATTTTATTTAAAATATATATTCTTATGACGGACTAACAACTGGACAGCTCGGTGACTACCAAGCTACCTAGTGAGGAAGCCTACGCTTTCCAAAAGGTATATCTACGAAGTCTTAGCTTCCGGAAAATTCCTTCAAGTAACGGGGTGCATCCGTCCTTGATGTTCTTCCCTTTCATGCTTTAAGAGATGATCTAGCCTGGGTGGCAGAGAGAGACAGAAGGATGTTGCACCACGTTGACATTTACTGCTAAAGATAGTGTTAAATAATAGTTAATTTTGAACATTATCACGTTAGAACAGATCTTATTATCTCTATAAATTAATCAAAAAGGATTTAACGATATAATTACTACAATCTGTCTGGATCAGATGTCATGCTTATGGAATGACTGGTGGATGAGGCAGCCATTGTTTCACAAGACAAATCTAGTTGTACTTGCTAAAGAACCACTCTCACACCTAGGTAAATCGAAGTGAAGGGTGACAACTAGAAAATCATACTTCTCCACATTTATATGAATCCGCTCACGTCTAGACGAATTCAATCGAAATGAAGTAAATTGAAGAGAGTTCTTCTCAGATAATGTATCTTAAATCGTCATTAGGTCATTTGTAACCTCCAGGCAAGTTCAAGGACTTTTGATGACAGAAGAACTCGCTACCTCTATGTCCTTATAGTTACTACAGTCTTAAGATTTAACTTCAGATTTTAAGTTAGTATATCTTTCATAATTTATCTTTTGCATTGCAGTCTGTTGATATTTTTCCTTAACGATCATGTTATACATGAACAAATCAATACGATAGTAAATGGTAGATTGTATTCATATAGAAAAACAATTTTTCACGTAATTTAAGACTTTTCTCTCGCAATAGATGTCAACATTTGAAAAAATACGCCTTAGCTACTCAATATATATTGCTTGGAAATTAAATTCTAATAACTCGTGATGAGTTATTAAATGAAAAACGTTTGAGCTGCCAGCATAATGAAACAGATAAATAGATCGAAAAAATATGTTCATACATCATTCGGTCTAGATTCAAAGAATATCCTTATCAAATTTTGTTCATATTTGTTCCTGCATTTTACTGTTATCACGGAACCAAATAAACGGTACAGTGCACCTCACAGACTTTCTCCCGCTTTTATCTTAAAAGAGACATTTACTAAAAACTCCTAAGATTTGTGGAAGGAAATAATAGGTCTATACATTGTTGTACATCATTGTTGTCCACCAAAGAGCGTAAGAATCAAATTCATTTTCAAATACCATATAATATTGATTTTATAAAAGTATATTTCAAATAAAACATTTTTATCTCTAATAGTTCTACGATTTTACAATGATAAGTTATTTTGTATCTCAAATAGTTGCTGAGAAATGATGAAAACTGGAAAATTTCCCATAAATAAAATACCCTCAAAGTCATTTTTATGAGAAAATGAGAATTAGATTTTGTTTATTTGATAAACTATGTCCAGATATAAAAATTAAACAAAATCGTCAGGGCAAATTTTGAGAATTATTTCTTTCTTTTTGCCCTTTAGTAAACTACCTTTAATTTTAGGGTTGGATATCTAATTCCAAAAGCCCCTCAGAGGGACCCTATGAAAACCCTAGACACCAAATTTTATCCCAATTAGTAAAATAATTTCGGCTCTATCCCGAGGTAAAGACAAACAGATATATGGCAATAAGAAAATCACCTTTTTGGTTTCAGAGGGTCATGAAACGTATTAAAGCTCGAGCTCTATTTTTTTGAAGATCACAATATTTTCTCTCCGAGGTGTCGAAAGACAGTAAAAACTTATATACTTTTGTGTTTCCACCATCTTGAAATCAATAACCCTATCTAAAACCATTTGCATACGTTTTTAGGCCTAAGTTCAAAGAATGTCCCTGTAAAATTTCGTTAAAACTCGTCCACGCATTTTAAAATTACTGTGGACCACATCCCGACAGACCATCGAAATTTTAAATGGTCAAGTTAAAACAGGGCCTGGGTACGTTAGGTCAATTATAGTTAAGAACTACAGATTTATTTACGATAATAATGACCAAAACTACAAGTTTTTTGTTTCATGTTTTTGTATATTACGTCTTATTACTTATCTGGTCTAACCACATAATTACTCTAATAGGGAAAGGACGAGGAAGGTAGAATCTAAAGGAAATGTACACTCATTTACGTGGCTAAAGAATCTTCCTCCTCCTTAGCACATCAGTATAATAAGTACATATGCGTACAAACCGAACGGGTAGTAAGATGTAATGAAATAGATTTTCATGTGATAATAATTCTGATCAAAAGTTCTCAACCTTCATATATTTCAAATTAATGAATAATCTCAGAATATTACACTAAATGCATCCACATGTGCTAGGAAATATTCTCACATACATGGGTGATCATTTTTGTATTTTTTTTACGTGTTTCAACCAAGATCTTTTGTTCACAGTCCCCCACCCCTATTGAAAATACTTGTGAAACATAACGCCGAAAGAACCTTCCTTCTTTTCCCTCCTTTACATAACATGGCCGAAGCTTGATATAAACATGGCGAAATAGAAGGAAACGAAAGAAGCCACTAGAATGATTTTTTTCGAAGCATATATCCGAAAATAAGGCTCCTTTCTTCATTCGACTTCCAACCTTACTGTGGTACGCGACATTTTGATCTCCAATTTTCACTCAATCTTAAATCTTACAATAAAACTGTTCGCGACGCGCGAAGCTATCAAGTTTAAGCTACCACATAATTTGTTAAAATAAAATAATTATTGGTAATATATTTAAATAATCAATAAAAAGAAATCTATTCCGCATTGATGCTTAACATACAAGTAGAATTAAAACCTGACCCTTATCATCATCATCATGCCGGATCCCGACAGCAATCTCTTCAACGAGGCTTCAACGACTACGGCTTCAAAGGCAGGACTCCACGAGAAAGTATATCTTAATAATGTGTTGTAAAGAAAACAAAATACATGATCGAATGTGTGAAATTTTTATAAAATAAAATGTAAAAAAATACTATTTTAATTTTAGATATAGATTAAATTCGTGGTTCCAAATTATTATCTTTTTTTTTAGACTTAAACAATCTATAAATACTACTAAATAATTCATTGTGAGACTAAATCAAATGTGTAGCAACAAAGGTGTGAGTCCAACATCTTATCTCAGTTGGTAGCTTATCTCTCTACTGAGCTAAGGGCTACCGGGTACTATTCCCAGCATGGATTAAGCATTTATCATTAATTTAATTGGGGTATTCCTTTTCACAGTGATGAATTAACCTCTAGAGCAGTGGCTGTCTTGTTGCTATAGATTTAAGTTTGTTTTTAAGTTGTGACTTGTGTTGGTTCAGAAAGTTCATGTTAAATGCCTTTAAAAAACTGCTTGTAAACTATTTTCTTCGATAACAGTGAACATTTCATTACTTTTCTTAGCTTCGATCTGATTCAATTCGACAAGATGTGTGCAGTACTAGTTTTCGCGCTTCGATCCAATTTGGTCCGTCTGGGTAAGAGCAGTTCTTAGGTGCTTCGTAATTGTAGAAATGTTTCTTTTACGACTTCGCCTTACTACTTGTTGGGGCTATACGCAAATGTACTAATTACGTTAATGTGCTAAGAATCACAATGCTTAAACTTAAATTTAGAGGAAGTTTGCTCGTATCTGTGTGGAGGAAGAGTGGAAAATCATTCAGAATAAACCACCCTCACTACATCCAACCGGGATCAAGCCCCAATATCCTCGTCTTTGGCAGTCTATTCTATTGCTAGAGTGATGCCTTATACCATGCGGCCACCGAAGCAGCTCTATCATTTTGTTGAAATAAAGTTATATTCTGTCAAACACCAGTAGTTATATCAATTCTGTGTTTTGTTTCAATAAATTATGTATTTATTTCCCCCACGCGCCAAAAAACCGCTTCTGCTAATACACTTTTTAACTACGCTAGGGGTGTAGATATGAGTAAAGTAGAATTGAGAGGAAATGGGCTCACATTTAGAAAAATACGCACTTACAGGGAACTAAACTGGGGTCGGCGGATTTTTCTTGAGCGATAATAATCCGTAGCACAATTTGCTTCATAGGGGAAGTAAAGCCGTTGTTCTCATGTCAATTGTGATATGTAAAAAAAACCAGAAAGGTATGTGAAGATACCTTTTATGGCCAAAATTGATAGGCCCTTTCGTTCTTTCTTATAGACATTCCCGTGTGCTGATATAGTCAGTAGGTCCAGAGAGTGCACTTTAGATAACATTACATAAATATATGATAAAGGTTAAAAAAAATCTTCAGAAACAAATGTATTAAGAATATATTATATTGCTTATTAGCTGTAATTATTAATTTAACTGTAGTGAATAAGCTATATACATATATACCTTATGAGAAAGTGTATGTATATTTAATGAATTCAATTAGAAAAATCAATAGAATATACATCAAAGGAAATAGGGAAAGTGCATCATATAGTTAAAGGAGTATACATCAAAGAAAATATATAGTTAAACTAATCAGGAAGAAAGAAAAAGTTACACACACACATTGTATGTATACCCACAAGAAGATGAACTGTTGGAGGCGTATGGAAATGCAAAACGAGGGAGAAGAAATTTAATAATATGAAAAAGAGCTAAATTACTGAAGAGAGAAGAAAATATCTCTAAAATAATAAAAGGGAGAAAACCCAAACAAGGCAATGCAAAAATGTTAATTAAATAAACTATATATTTCATTTTATTTATTTACTACTGGGCAGTTCTGCCTAGGGGGAGACCAGGATTCCCTGAGCCCCTCCAAGCATTCGACAATGGGAGGAGAACTGATCAGAATTATTTTGATAAAGTGGGTAGTTTAAATAAATATACTAGGCCCATAATAAAATTGAAAGAATATATACAAATATATAAAACAAAAGAAGCTGAGTATATACAGAAAATACCGTGAAATATTGTGTAGGTAATGGGGAATCAATTCTCTCTTTATTATTTACATTTAATATTATAAAAAGTCATTTAAATCAAATAAAAGATTAATCAAAAGGACTCTGTCTAACAAAAACTAATCTGGATAGAAAAAAGTAATCTCTATTATTTAGTAAAGAAAGGGAGCTATATAGAACCAAGGAATGAAAAATATGAGTACACCAAGACTGGATAACAGAAAGTTATAAAGTGAAGAGAGCGAAAGTAGAGGACTCAAACTGCTCAAGTAAAGATTTTTTCCATGTGTGCTCAGGGGAGAAAGCAAAGAGACAAAAAATATGGCAAAGGTGAAAAAAGAGTCATACGGCTTAGGACAGACTATATATTAGAAAAAAAAGAGGAGGTATTCAATTTAGTGGAAGGGAAGGTTTAAAGAATTTCTTACATATCACGTGACCTCCATAAAAGGTTCAGAGAAGAAGAGTGTAGCTGGAATTCTCGAGATTGCAGCCAGGTAGAATCTGAAGATAGTGTGTCACGTAGACTCGAAATAGAGTACATCGTAAATACTAGTAAGCTATTGGGAGAAGAAAAAGCGCATCAAGGCTGAGGGATCAACTTGTTTTACCAGCACGTGTAGTATTAAAAGTAGGAAGGAGCATAGCTTATAACAAACAGGGCTAGTGGGATTTTTGTAATTCTTTTTATTTATTTTATTTAGTTCGTGAACAGTAGACCCCCCTACATGTTATTATCGTCACAACAGTGTTACTAGTAGTTCTGTGAACATAGACCTCCCTCCGTGTTATTATCGCTACTACAGTCTTACTGGTAGTTTTGTGAACAGTAGACCACCCTCCATGTTATTATCATCAGTACAGTCTTATTAGTAGTTCTGTGAATAGTAGACCTCCTTCCATATTATTATCGTTACGACAGTCGCACTAGTAATTTTGTGAACAGTAGACCTCCTTCTATGTTCTTAGTGATGCTACTGAATTAAGATTTATCTTTGGATTTCAAGTTGTTGTTTTTTGTTGTCAAAATAGACGGAAAACCCATTATGACTATTTAATTGTACATTATATTAATAGAGAACTATATTTATTAAAGACGTGAGTCTCGCAATAGATGTAAAAGTGTAAACTAATACGTCCTGAGTACTTGATCGATTGCTTAGTATTTTAAGTTCAAATCACTTGATGAGCTATTTAACAAACACAAAAAATTTAGCGACCACCGTATTTAAATGAATAATCGAATTGTAAAATTATGTACAGTACATATATCGTTTGGCCTAGGTTCAAATAATATCCCTGCCAAATTTTGTTAATATTGGTCAACGTATTTGACAGTCCTCGCAAAGCAAAGATCCGGACAGACAGACAAAATGCCAAATAGTCAGGTTAAAATAGAACCTCACTCAATTCTTGAATCTTTTTGATTTTATTTCGGGTTCAAATATTGTAATTAGTCATATTTTAATCTGGGTTATTCTTTGTTATTGAAAACCTTTCATGTAAGCCCCTTTAAATCATATAACCTTTTACCAAAATCGTCAAAGCATTATTTTAACATGATTTTAAATAAAATGTGTTTGTGGGTGAAAAATTTCACCTTGAAGTCTCTTGTAATATTTTAAAACTTAGTAAAAGTGTTGAAGCAGTTATTGAACAAATCGACCATTTGTGTTTATTATTTTAGACAAAATACTGGTTTTCTAATAGAAACCCTTCTTCTCCATCAGTGGTTCTAAATCTTTCTTGTTCACGTACCCGCATATACAATTTTTCTTCAAATTTGGACTCAAAGCTGTTGGTGCATATTGCAAGTTATACATATTATGTAATACACAAATTAAATAAATCAAATCAAACTACACCCAAAATAATGTATTAAAATAAGTTGGGGATTAGAAATAATATATATATTTTTGATCCAAAACTTATTTTAATACATTATTTCGGGTGTAGTTTATTATATATCTATATTTAAATTTTACGTACCCCTAAGATGTTTTAGCATACACCCGAGGGGACGTGTACTCATGGTTGAATATTACTGCTCTAAATAGTTCTTACAAACGTAAACAAATTAATCAATATTGATAGGTTATATTTGAGCAAATAAAAATGTTACGTTTATTTCTTTATATAAAATTTTAGTGACTTGCATTGGTGGGCATATTGACTAAATATCAAGCTCATGTTGTCTGATTTGCTGGTAATGGAGCGATTAGGGCTCAAATCCCAGATGGATTTACTGTAGGAGATTTTTTTTTAATAGTTCCATTTTTACCTACATGCAAATTCAGATACATTTATTCTAAACTATACCTTTTTCGTCCCTACACCATTATTGTAATAATTAAATTAGTATAGCATGAGCTTGTAGTATGACGCATTTATATTAGCGTTTTTTAAATAGTCACTAGGTAGATAAAATTATGAGTTCGCCATCCGCTGGACGCTATAACAGTGGCATTATAAAAATGATTCTAAAGGATTTTTCTTGTTAATTTCAAAATGGAAGGAAAATTACTTGACGTATTCTAAAGAGTACCTTTTTGAAACTGATCAATGAGCGATTTATTTTCCGTGATGAAAACATTAATCAAGAGCAAAACTTTTAAAAAAAAGGATAATAAGCAAGACAGTGTACTAGCTACCGCTTTGGTGGTTTAATGGTTTAGGGCATCACTCTTGCAATAAACTATATTGTCGATGATGGGGTGCTCTGGGTTATAATCCTGGTCAATTGTGGTGAGAGTGGTTTTATATGTGGTTTTCCATTCTCCCTCAATGAAAATACGAGTAGGCCTAAACTACCTTTAAATTCAACCTTCCTCATCTCTAACATGTTATTGCATAACCCAAACAGTTATTAAGACGTAGTTCTAATATATATAGCTAGCTACACCAATGCATATAATATAGTATTAGGTAGTACAGTGTTTCCCAAATTGGGCGCCCTGGGGCGCCGTGGCTCTTTTACAAGGGTACCGCGAAATATTCCAATATTTTTGAGAAATGACAGCCCACGTAGTTTTAAAATCGGACTATCGATGTGTTGATGCGATGCTAGGACGGACATCTAATGGAGACTGTACAAACAACTAAATGTTTCACTTCTCAAGAGTAATACTAGATGGCGTAGGATTTCAGAGTTTTAATATAGTTGTTTAATAACTCTGGATTGTTCTAGTATAAAGCAGTCTAGAAGGCAGTTTTTTCTCAGCCCGTTACCACTCAGTGCATCAATTTGAATACAGTAAAGGAATGTTCTAGTTATTTATCGAACTTTCCCGGTACTTTATGTTTGTATATAAATAGCTGTTTCCACGCGGCCCTGATTTATTGTGATAAGCCAAATTTTAAAAGTTGTTCTTATCTTCCTAAAAATGAACATATTTTTATTGAACATCAATAAGCAATGTAGGAGTGAAAATAAAGAGGACGCACCACAACCTAGTGGCGGGTTTGTGAAAAAGTGGAAATTTCGTAAATACGCTACAGTTATTTGTGATTTGGCTTTATATCGATAGGTGTCAATGATGAAGAGAGACCGTAGTGGGTACTGTGTATGAAAGTTTGGTACCAGAGTGCATGCTTCCAAGTAAGCTAAGACTCCATTTAGAAACCAACTATCGAAGCATGGTTGGTAAACCTCACGACTATTTCCCCAGAAGGTTAAAATAATTAAAACAACATAAAGATACCTTTCCTTAGCAGGTGTCAATACCTAGCAATGCTTTGCTAGAATCATTCATCGTTGCATATAGAGTCGCAAAGTGTACAACGCCCCATACTATTGAAGAACAACTAATTCCACCAGATACTGTAGATTTTGTTAACATTATCTTTAGGGAGTATGACACTGTGGAAAACCTTCTTTTTTGTAAAAATATCAGTGCAAGTTAAAAGGGTCACCACTCGTTCAAGAACCTGGACACAATTATTGTTTAAGATAATTTGGAGTCGGACAATTTCGTTGGTGTCAGTAATGATGGTGGTCGTTCTTTGTCCGGTTATTATGGAGGATTTCAGGCTCTTATTTGAAACAAAGCTCTGGATTCACTGTGGACCCATTGCAGCATTCACAGAAAAGCATTCACATTGAAGCATTTGAGTCTTCCACTGTATCTGGTCTTAGAATGTGTGGTGAACTTTATAAAAACTTGACCAATGAAAGTAAAGTTTAACAAACATTTGTTCGAGGACATGGGAGCCGAATACATGTTTTTGTTGTAATACTGCCCTTCACGATGGCTCTCTCGTGGCAATGTATTGTCCCACACGTTTGAATTACGGCAGGAAATGTACACTTTTCTCGAAGAGGAAAAACACGAGTATGTCAAACACTTCGTGGAAACGGATTTTTTGGTAAAACTAACATTATTATGTGATATCTTTGAAAAGTTAAATGTGTTGAATTTCTCCCTGCAGGAAGGCTACATGCATATTTTGAAATCGGTCGAGAAGATTTCAACTTTCAGAAAAAAATTACAGCAATGGAGAAGAAAACTGTCTTGCGACAATACACCGAAGACAATATTGGACAGCATGAAACTAATTGACTTTTGAAAATCGGTTTAAAAGAATATCCGCTGTTAAGTGGTAACGCTCAGTGAATATTAATTATATTTGTGACATATCTGTGTGAAGCTAGGTTTATGGCGTCACTCTGATAAAAAGCAAGTAGTATCGTTCGAAAATCAACGTGAAACAGGAAATGCTGTGTCCAGTTTGATTCCAAGATTTGAAAAGATGTGTGCATCCATCCCACTAATTAAGATTTATTTATTCAATTATTTGATCAAAATATGTATGTAGTCTACCTATTTAATACTGTTTACATAAATGGTTTGTGAATATAAAATACGTGCAAATGTTAAGTAGTTATATGTTCGGGCTTTGGGCACCGTTGAAAAATTCTGATACACTAAGAGAGCCGTGAATCAAGAAGATTTGGGAACCAATGAGTTTTTATATATATATATATATATATATATATACATATATATGTTTGTTAGGATTTATTCAATTTTGTAGAAATATATCAGACATACATGAAACACAGATCAACATAGTGTATAACTGTATATACAACGAACACCAGCCCCGAAGGGATCTCAAGCGTTAACATGACATGGAAAATATATAATAACAGTAAAACACATAGCGCCCTGACAGGCCGATTAAATGCTGACAGAAGATACAGGGGTGGGAAAATAATGAAAAAACCCACCCTATCGCACATAAAGGCTCGACAGGGAGCTTAAAAAATATACAATAGTACAGAAGAGTTGTAAAAAAAAGGGGGGGACCGTAAATAAATAAACCCCGATATAGATTAATATCAATGTATATTTTATAATATATTGTAACGTGGGGCGCACGTGACGTGGAAGGGTCACGAGCCGTTAACACGTGAACGTGTGAACGACGAGTTCTTTTGAGGATATTGGGGTTTGTTGCGGGCTAAATATGAATTAAAATGCTCGCAGATCACCCAAGGTTTTTATTATTAAAAACAAAACTCATAAACAACATCCACAGATTTAAATATACAGCTAAAACAAATAGGTAGTCATTAAATAAAATAGTCTTAATAAAGTCTGTAAATTAATAAACTAATAGAACACACAGAGATATAAGTAAATTAAATAAATTAACAACTATAAAACACATAATAACTATTCAAATATTTAAAAACAGTCACAAAAAGTTTCATTAAAACAGTAGTCAACAGTAACAATAAATTTCTACATCACCCGTGTACTTAGGCAAACACTTGTCCCACACACGATACACTGCGATGACCCCCGATACACAAAATCCGATCCGCACACTGGACACACGGGTCCGCTCACTGGACACGCAGATGCACTCACTGGACACGATGGTCCACTCCCGGTCTCACTGGTTGAGAACCAAGAACTGAGTACTCATGGCTCTCGCTGAGCGTGTATATATAGGAGTGGTGCCAGCTAAGGGTCTCGAATCATCCCTTTCTAGAATTAAAAGGATCCAGACCCTTACAGGCGTGTCTCCGTCCTCCCCGTCCCCTCTAATCCCCCAGTCAAGTAAGAAGGTCGCTGCCTACCTGCTAGACAAGGAGGGAAACAGAGAGAACAAGGAGCGCAGCCAGGGTAAACAATGAGTGTGTGCTGGTCCCAGTGGTAAACACTGTAACATTACGTCATATAATGTTACAATTGGACAACGCCCCATACTTACGTAAATGGATGTGTCGCATCAAATCATACTACCCACTCCAATATATTCAATTAAATCTAGGATCCCTACAATAGTATTGTTCGCTGTTGTAGTTCTTGTAGGCTAAGAAGACATAATATAACAATGCTGGACAATATGTTTCACGACTCAACCCAAATCAATGTAATAATCAGTTCAAGTACTTACAATATGAATCTGCTTTCAATAGAATCCTGCTAGGCTGAACGACGCACTGGAATCCAAGACCGGTGACTGGGGCAAGAGAGGTCCGGTGTATCAACAACTCGTTCCGATGCTCGAAATGGACTAGCAAGTAATGGGACATGAACTACCAACGCCTGCTAGAGGATACTTACGTAGCTGACCTCTGACGGATGGAA
>CABFVX010004054.1:41000-66563 GCA_902151425.1 Timema shepardi | reverse complement strand
AAAAAAAAAAAAAAAAAAGAGAAGAGTGTCATAAAATAAATAATTGGTAGCTAAAGAGGTTGTAATTAAATCCAATCAAAAGTAGTTTATCATTTCTTACCGAATTTATCCCATTGAAACTTTTACCCCGTTTACCCTTTTTAGCCATTTTACTCTTTTTACAAAGTTTGCAGTTTTTACACCTTTATAACCTTTTTACCTTCTTTACCTTAAGTAATAACCTTTTTGCCCTTTTTATCCTCTTCACCCTTTGTACCCCGTTTACACATTTTACACCTTTAAACTTTTAATTTTTTTTCTCTTTTCTACAATTTTTAAGGCTTTTTAGTATTTTTAAATATTTTAGCACATTTAAATTTTGGTATCGTTTTTTATTATTTACTTTTTGCCCTCTTAACTATTTTTACAATTTTTGCTAAGTCCTAAATTACATTTTGGCTATTTTTGGATATTTTTGCAATTTTTGTCCTTTTGGTCTTATTGCCGGTTTTTATTAAATTTACTTTTAACCCTTTTTACACTATACCCTTTTCACCCAATACTCCTTATACCACAGCCCTTTTTCCCTTTGCAACCCCTTTTGTGGTTTTTTTAATCTTTCTTATTTATTCTACCCATTCTTACCGATACACTCATTTTATTTGGATTTATTTTGTTCCTTTAGATTAGATTTTCCTTTTAACATTTTTACTTGAACCTTTTTTACCCAATATGCTTTTCTCTCAATAGCCTTTTTACTCTATGGCATTAATATCCTACACATTTTATAACCTTTTTACCCTCTTTACAATTTCTCCGCTTATGATTCTTACTATGTTAACCATTTTACTAAATTTTTACCTTTTTTCCCTCTTTTGGCACTTTTTGATGCTTTTTAATCTGTTTACCCTTTCTGTTTATTTTACCCCTTTTAACTTTCTTACCTTTTTTATATGATTTACTTCTATCACTTTTTACCATTTTTAAAATTATTTGCTAAATTTTCCCCTCTTTTGATATTTTTGGATATTTTTTGCAATTTTTATTCTTTGTGTCTTTTTTCTCTTTTTGATTAGATTAATTTTACTGTTTACCATTTTTGGCCTATTTGCCCTTTTTTCATTAATTACCCGGCTTAGACCTGGAGAAATATTTTATGATAAAAAGGGTAAAAAGTTTCAAATTTGTAAAAGGGGTGAGAAAAGGGTTAAAAGTATTTCAGGTAAAAACGAAATAACGCATTAAATATATTTATTAGAAATAAATCACATTTAACAATTAGTATATCATGGTGACACGAGAATAAGAGTTTGTTGTAAATACCAAACACATCTTGTTTACTATCTATAGTGACCAAAATTCCATGGCCACCAAACTACATTACAAATTGTATGACATGTAGAAATAAAGCTTACTTGCGGCGTTAATATTTCTTCATTTTTCGGTTTTTAATTAATACAAATTTTTAACAAAATTTCAAAATTATGGTTTTTAGATGCACATGTTTGTACACAAGGACTAATAATATTTAAGTTTAAGACCTCTGCATGTGGTAGGTATCGCGCAACGCTCATGACGGACACACAAACACTCTATATTTTATTAATATAAAAGATAATACTTATAGGGCCCCTATACGATCAGTATGACTGTCATTATGCATCAGTATTTACAACAAGACAGTACACGTCCAGTCTTCGTATCGTTATTTTTACCAGTCTTGGCTCCTGCTTGTAACGTGCAACAACATGGATGATAAGAAAAAGGCGTGTGCAGTCTATGTTTGCCACTGAGACTGAAGGAAATACTGACGAGCGCGCGCACAAGGTCAGTATAACTGTCAGTGTCACCCACCACTTGCAAGACTGATGAACTGAGACTGATATGATCAGAAAATTAGGATTGCGTCAGTATTTTAGTCAGTCTGGCCATCAGTCCATCAGTACTGCCCTTACACTATCAGTTAGACTGTAATTGATGATTATTACTTTATTAATACTGACGGTCTGACTGATCATGTAGGGGCCTTATTACAGATGTGACTTAATTAATCCAGCAAGCACACCAATTTAGTATCAGCATAACGATGTAAAGGCAATAGTTATTATTTATAGTTAATCACATTAACTATCATCATCATCATCATCATATTCATCATAAGGTCGTCGATCTTGCAATTGGCTTTCTGCAACTCTCCACATTTTTCCACCCTGGGCAATTTTTTTTACATCTTATTACCCTTTTCTGACAACACTGTCTGCTATATGATTCATGTATTCAGGTCTTGGTCTCCCTCTTAAATTTCTCTCTCCCACATCTCCTTCCAGAATTATCTTTGTCAAACTAACATGTCTCAGTATATAGTCTACCGTGAAGTTAGTTTTGTTCACTTGATATTCTTATCACTTCGGTATTTGGTACCATCTCCATCCATGATATTTTCAACATCCTTCTCTAGCACCATATTTCAAATCCTTCTTATCATCTTCTTTCAGTTGCACCAATGGTCCATGTTTCACATCCATAAAGCACAAAGCTTCAAACTTATGTCTCAAGGAACCTTTCCCTGATTTCCAAATTCATGCTACTCAAGATTAATAATTACATATTGTTACGAAAGCTTTCTTAGACTATGCTATTATACTTATAAAATCCTTCGTGCTTCTGTTATCTTCGGTTATTTTACTTCCTGGGCAGCAGTACTTAAATACTTAATGTAGATCTGCTTCTTATAGTTCTATATATTGTTTAGATTAACTTCTCTTCTTCTCCTTTTCTGCACATCATGAACTTTGTTTTATTTTTGTTGATCCTAATATTATATACAATTTTCAATATTTTCTTTATAACTTACAGTAGTTCTTAAAGATCCACTTCACTTTTGAGCATAAACAGCAATGTCATCAGCAAAAAGAATGTGTTGATAAGTTCTCCTATTATAATTCCAGACACGATTTCTTCTTTTAACTCTATTAACGCTTCTTCTATGTAAACGTCAAATATCATCGTAGTAGATATTAAGTACTATTGTTACGTTATCGGTCGGCGATGGGCACCGATTGAAGTGATACCGTTTAAACAGCTGATAATTGCCCCGTGATCGAGCAATAATTAAAGGGGTATGGTATTTCGGTATTGTGAGATAGTTGGTATTTATAGCCCCGTGATCGAGCGCCAATTATATTGATATGGAATTATGTGTGATATTTTAACTGAATAAATAAGACCTTTAATGCTGCACACGATTTATTAAAGTTATTTTATCATCGGCACTGAAGGTATAAGTTTATATAACTACAATTTCAGTTAGTGGCACTGTGAATTACTGCTACTCCTATATTTATTCTACCGGCACTGTTAATAATTTGTTGATTTATGCGACAGGCACTGATAATTTGTATTGGCACTCTCTTATTACAACGTTCTGTAGATTTATATTGCCGACACTGTGTGTATTCCCTTGTTTGCCTGTCTACCAGCTCTGAGTGTCAGAAGCGACCCTCAGAGAAGGTAGTTGGCTTGTCAATACCTAAGAGTACCGATCTGTAGTCATTTGGTTGTGGGAGGCAAATGGAGTTTAGGAGAGGAGGTGTGAAGTGGAGAGCGTGTTGTGTTGTGGAGTAGCTATATCAGGCCCTAGTACACTGTGATGGTAGACACGAGTGCATTCAGGCCCGATGTGTAAGTTGGGGTTTGTGATTTCTCTATGAGCTGAAATAAAGCACAAAATCAATGTTAGACACTAAGTGAGGGATGAATAAATGATTGCTTGACCTTTGTCAAGTTGGCTAAAGTGGATGGGTTAGCTTAGGGCATAGGTTATGGGCAATAGGACAGGCTAGTTGTGGATTTGTGGAGCTGGGTAGGGATCTTCTACTCCAGTCTTGACTTTTTGAATTCCCTGGGTTCTCGGGGGTTGTACTGCCCAAGGTTTCTGACTTTTCCTGGGTTCTCGGGGGTTGTACTGCCCAAGGTTTCTGACTATTTCGTTTTCCTCCAGCAGTATGGTCTTGCTGTAGAAGCTTCTGTCCCGGTCTTCGTATAGCTCTCTTAGGGTCTTGGTCCCAGTCTCTGCATGGATGAACGCGTTGTTTTTTCTTGTTGTTACTCCAAGTACACATCTGAGTACTTTGGTTTGGATCACTTGGAGTTGATTCAATACGTTTGGAACAGCATAGCTCCACGCTTCGCAGGCGTAAACGAGTAGCGGCAGGATCAGACTTCTGTAGAGGAGAAGTTTCGTTTGGATGTTCAGCTGCTGGCTCTTGAAGAGTGAGTAATTCCTGACGAAGACCCGCATCGCCTTTTTCCTCATGTATTCAACGTAGGGTTTCCAATTGAGGCGGGAGTCTATTGTTACGCCAAGGTATCTGAGTTCGTTTGAGTAGAGGATGATTTCACCCATAATCCTAAACTTGGTCCTGTGGCTGAATCCTTCTTTTAGATATTCTGATGGCCGTGGATTTTGCCGGGTTTACTTTAATCCTCCACTTCTCCAGCCAGTCGCCGAACTGGTCCAGGGACCTTTGTATATGATTAACAGCATATTTGATGTTTCTGTGTGAAGTGAATAAAATAGTGTCGTCAGCAAATAGCCTAACCCTAACCCTAACTTTTAGATTGGTAGGGATGTCAGCGACATATACGCTGTAGACAAAAGGTGATAAGGCGGATCCCTAAGGCACTCCCGCTCTGATGATGTGAGAGGATGATCTCTTTCCTTCCATCTTCACTCTGAAGTAGCGTCCGTGTAGGAAGTTCCTTACCACGTGAATGTATGCCTTTTGGAAGTTGAAGCTGATCATTTTCCGAAGAAGTCCCTTGTGCCATACCTTATCTAAAGCCTTTTCCACGTCCATGAGAACAGTGAGCGTAGTCTCCTTCCTGTTGAAGCTCTCTGTAGTCTCTTCTATAAGACTGGTGATTGGGTGGGCTGTGGAGTGGTGGCTCCTGAATTAAAATTGAGTATCGGGGAGTATACGGTGTTCCTGGGCAAATTGTTTCAGCCTTTCGAGAATGATTTTCTCATACACCTTTCCAAGACTGCTAAGTAGGCTGATAGGTCTCCTGTTCTGTGGAAATTTAGAGTCCTTGCCTGGCTTCGGTATGGATATCACGTCCGCCACCTTCCAAACTTCTGGAAAGTAGCCCCACCTTAGCACGGCGGAAAATATGGCAGTTAGAAAGGTAATGATTATACCGGGGGCATGGCACAGCATTTCGTTTGAGATTCTATCCGCTCCCGAGGCTTTCTTCTTCAGCCTCCTTATTACCTGTTCCACTTCCAGTTTGGACACCAGGGGTGGTGGCATTTCAGGAGGTTTTTTGAGGAATAGATTTACCTCGTCTTTAACCACTATTGAGAAGTTCACGTCCTGGGGCTCACTGTTTGGCTTAAATTGGTCTTCAAGAGACTCCACTCTAGCTTCGGCTTTGTTCGCGGTTCTGTAGGTCATACCCTGCCATCCGTAGATGGCTGAAGTTTTAGTTCTCTGGGTGGACCCTTTTAGTTATTTCGTGATCTTCCAGACACTGTCCCCCCCGTTGACTGATTCCGAGATAAACTCGTTCCATCGGATCATTTTGAGCTGCTTCGCTCTACGTCGAGCTAGGGCACTTAGTCGATTGTATACTACCCGATGCCTCGGCCAATCATGTCTCGCTTCCCTCTTCTGTGCTATCAGTAAGTTTAAGTCTGGGTGCTCCCCCTTAAGGTTGATTATTGGGGCTTCATAGGTGGTTGATGTCCGATGAGCTTCGAGGAGTGTTGACGTCAGGAGGGCGAGCGAATGGTCCACCTCTTTAGTCGATTCTACCTTCCACACTTGTAGTATAGTTCTTTCCAGGGTGGCCTGGTATTTGGGCAAATCAGTGTTTGGGATATTTCTCCTAAGGAAGGAGTTTTGGGGGTTGGTGTTTAATAGTAGCCTTCAGAAAACCGGGATGTGGTCTGAGTACATTTCTTTCAAAGTATGAAAATCTTCAGGGTGTTGATTGATGTCCGTAAGTATGACATCTAACACATCCGGAAGATTTCTGTAGCTGGAGGGGTAGAACGTCAGTTCCTCCGGTGCCAATACTACGTAGTTATTCAGGGCCGCATGATCTGATAAGGTGCGGTCAGCTTGGTTGGATATGTGGCTGTTCCAATGAGTTTGTTTGCAGTTAAGGTCTCCCACGGCGAAGAAATTTTTCCTTGCTGTCAGCGTGTTTAGGTCTTGGGCTGTAAATGGGACCAATGGGCTCCTATATACGGCACTAAACATTATCTCTCTTCGTGGTATGGGAACTATCACTTAAGTTGTTTCTATGTTACCCGTACCTAGTATGACTGTATGGTAATGATTGAGGTTTTTCCTGACAAGTACAGCCGTTCCCCCGCCCCTTCCGGTAGGCTTATCAGTCCTGTATGTGTCGTATCCGTAAAAATTTAAACGTTTAGTTCGTGACAAACGCGTCTTGCAAATGAAAGATATGTCTACACCGTACGTTTGTAATAACATTTCCAGGTCGTGGGCCTGTTGAAGGACGCCATTGGCGTTCCAGAACATTACGTTCATGTAGTCGTCTGGGTGACGTGTTTGATTAACTGCCATCGCCGTAGTATTCGGTGACGGCTTCTAATAAAATTAGGGCCTTTGTGGTTTTATCCGAGGCGTTTCTCAGCCTGCTCATGTACTTTTGAGATGTGCAAGGAGGCCAGAGAGATTAATGTCTTTGAATATTTGAAAGAGTGCTTTTAGGTCGGAAGTCTCGTTTATATTGTAATAGGTCTCTCTAGGTTTTGGGGGGAGGTTGACAACGGCTGCTGCGTATGTCATCTGCTTGGCCGCGGGAGCGTGCGTTACCGTTGGTGTGGTGTTTCTCCTAATTCGCTGTTGTGATCTGACTGGGTGGAGGAGTTTGTTCCGTTTGCTTATGTACATCTTGGGTAGATTTTTTCAATTGTTTGTTTTGTCTTTCTACCTCTCTGACAAACACGAGGCAGTTCCTGTAGTTTGCCTCGTGCTCTCCCTTGCAGTTTACGCAGCGCACCGGCATGGTTCTGTCTTTCTTGGTGCATGCTCTTGTTAAATGTTCCCCGAGGCACTTGACGCACCGAGGGGTTTGAGCGCAATAGTTCTTGGAGTGACCAAATCGTTGGCATCGGTGGCACTTGAAGTATGGTGCTCGCCGATTTTTGGTACTCTTCCACCTTGACAATGGTGTGATTTATGGCCCTTACTTCATAGATCTTTGCGACGGACTGGTTTTTTTCCAGCGTGCAAACAAAGATAGGTAGTGGCCTAGGTGTCGCTATTTGTGGGGAAGATTTGGTAACCAGTTGTCTCCCGTTTATGGGCCTAAAACCCATTTCGGTGAGCTCCAAACTTATGGAATCACATGGCATGGTAGAGTATAGGCCCTTGATCACTACTTTAAATGGTTTATCTTTCTGCAACATGTATGTGTAGTGTTCTAATGAAGCTTCCTTTAGAATCTTTAAGAGTGTGGAGTAGTCCCTTAGGGAGGAAGTAATTATTTTAATCCCCTCTGCAATGCAGTAGTGTTTGTATTCCTCTTTTAAATTCTGCTTTAGGAGTTTGATTATGTTGTTATATTCCGCTGCGTTCGAAACCACTATCAGTGGTGTCTTTACCTTTTTTGTTGAAGTCTCTTCACACTGGGAGTCGTCTATAAACTCCATAGCGGTGCCCTCTTGGTCATTGGTGACTTGCCCACTAGCTAGTGCGGTTAATTGATTTGTTAACTTAATCGCCGTTGGGACTGGAACATCAAATCCCGGTTTGGCCCTGTTTTTCCGTTTTAGAGTTGAGGCAGGTTCAAAGCTTAAAACAGATTGGTGCTGGTTGCCTGCTGTATTACGCGTTTGTCCATGTGGTACCTCCAATGTACCTTTTCCTGTGAGTGGCGTGTCCATGTTCCCATCCTGGGACTCCTCTGACACGGTGTCCTCTTCTTCTTCATCCCCGGTGACGTCATCGTCAGATCCAGTATACATTTTAATATTTCGAGGGTTTAGCTGTTGCTCTTCCACACGATTTTGGGTTCGGCCGGTCGGTTGACCGTTCACTGGCCGTTCACGACGACACTAAAGATCGTTCGTTGAACCGGCACTCGTAATATAGAAATATTGGCCCTGAAAGGGGCCGAAAGATTTTACGTTAAAAAACAGAAGATTTGAATTTAATGGTTCAAAACACAGACCAGTAAAAGATCACTGGTAATTCACGGAAAATCACTCAACTTCGGCCTTAAAAAGGCTTCATAAGAACTGTAACCGTCGGTTGAAAAACACCCTGCACACACAACCTTATGGGTCGACGTCTGTAGAGCAACACTCGATCACTAAATAACGTCCACTGTGTGTATTCATACGCACAAGCACCTTATATATAACCTAAACCTTGCCCCTTGGACCACTCGTGAACAGTGTCAGAACCAACAAATCGAAAGAGTCCTGGCGACAGGTGTTATTAAGGCTAGCTTCCTATTGGGTAGAGGGAGCTAGCGTTACTTGCTTTTTTGGTTAATACAACGGAGTTGACTTTTGACAAAAAAAATATTTAATGGTGCAATCCTTTGACATTATTTCTGAAAAGCGCGTTATTCTCCATGGATGAAGTATTTAAAGGAAATTTTATATACCAATCTATAAAGGAAAATACTCTTCATCCATAGCTTTTTAAATATATGAGAGGTGTACAAATCAGTATCGTTACGCTAGCTCAATAAGTCAACTTTTTATTAAATGTAGTTCTCATTTTATATTTACGTCAATTCATATACGACAATAACATAATCATAAAATTGTTAGAAGACGTATATACCTGGCACCCGAACATAATACAATATAGTAAAATGCCCACGAACCCAAGACGTCAGGTGAGATTACGTAACATGAGCTTACAGATATCAGAATATTGAGATTTTACTGTATTTGCGTTTTATGATTTTTGGAATTGGCCTACTAGCTCATAATTTATAAACAGAAAAAATAAACACAAAATTTTCGATTTAAAAGTATTTTTTTCTTATGTCATAGGTAAATAATAATGATAATAATAATACTTAGTACCGCGTATTACTACCCGTTCGGGTTATACGTTTAAGTTCTAATTACTCTAATGGGCTAGGAATTGGGAAGCTTGGGTGTAGAGAAAGTGAACCTGCATTGACGTGGAGGTAGAGTGGAAAACCATTCAAGAAAAGCCACCCCATTTCACCCGAGCAAGATTCGAACCGTGGATCTCCCCTTCCTTAGCATTCAAACTCAACACGAAACTTGCATGTTATCTAACTACGCCACCGAGGAAGATATCAAAGGTAAAAAATTGGCAAATGATTTCATAGAATTAAATATTTTCATGGACAGCTGAAAAACGAAAATAGCTGTTTCTACTTCCATTGAGAGTCTGGAACCAACTGTAACATTCATTACCTATTCCACATAATTTAACTGATGGACCTAGTGAATTCCTCATCTTTTGTTTATTTCATCTCACTCCTTATTTTTATAAACCAATAATTTAAACAGTTCTTTGCTGATTGTGCTCAAGCTAATTTGGAATTGGATCAGGTAGGGAGTGGGGCTGTTAGAGAGGAGGGATACATTTGCACTCTCTTAGTTAACCAAGTATGGGTCTAAAATCAACACATTTAGGGACCTTACTAACAATTTTGTTTAACAACCTTTAACATGTTTTTTGTCGTTTGTTTAGGTTTTATCAATTATTATATCCTCGGTAAATATGGTAGTAGTTTTTGTATACAAATAAATATATCAGAGAATGTTTCAAACAGTGTTTACTTTAGAGCAAATGTCTGTTATTAAAAACAGTACAAATGGTTTCCCAAAAGAGAAATATAATGTAAAAATAATTTAAAACTCGCTTGAATGCCCCGAAGATGTTTTAACGACTCGATACAGATTTATAAAAAGGTTTCGTTTGATATTTGAATGTTAAAAGAGTTATGTTTTGAAATTATTTTGTTATACATTTTATCAACTTGGCTACTCAAACAAACAAATTGAAGAAATATTAAAAAAATTACTAAACATGTACTTCCAGAACCTAATGATCAGTAAATGTTTTAAAAACTAACTTAATGCTAGAACAGACACAACATCCATCATCCCAGAATTTTTTTTCTTTACAGAACCGCGTCTTACTACCCTTTCGGTTAATACGCCCATGTACTAATTATCTAAAGTATTATTGATGAAGAAGGTTGGATTTAGAGAAATTGATGATTTGGAAATCGGCACGTTTTCTCGTAGGTGAGAGTACTCGAATAAGTTTTGTGTTCTATCTTTACTACAAAAACAGTATTTAAGAGCTTAAGCTTCGTCGTCGAGGAAAGATAGATTATAATAGTTTACCTAATAACAAAACACCTCTTCCTATCAGTATGGAACATTAATAGGAATCTACAGTGAATAAAACGCAATTACAAAAATATTTCATCACTTGGATCAAAAACAATGATCTAACAAAAAATTATCCAGGCACTATCTACTAAAGAGTCAGGATTTGGCTGCCCTGGCATCGAATGCTTATGTGTAAGTATGGACAAAGGTGTCTCGCATGATTTACCTGGTTTGGAATGCCACCATACTAGGCTTATGACAGAAGCCTTGTCCATTTTCATCACATGGTCTCAGTGGACATAGTTCAACGGATTGTAGCAGCATCCAAATATACAAATGTGCTGGTGACTATTTTATACCGTTTCTCTACTGTGTGGAAGTCCAAGGAGATTAGGAAGTGATGTAGAGTAGGTAAAACACAAGAGAGTTGTACGATTGCACATCCTAAATCGAAAATTGTCATAGCATGTCAACCTCGTACTTCTGGCCATTCATGCTCTTTCAGGATGTGACAGTACTAGTCAATTTTCCACAAAATAATCAGCACAAAATGTTGGTTTAACTACAGCTATGCTTCTTAATGATGTTGGTGTGACCCCTTTAGTGAAGTTATGGAAGCAAATGATGAGGCATTTTTGATGAAAACTCTGAAACGACATTTCTATACATCTGATGAGTATTGGTACCCCCATTATCACCAAAAATTAGTATTTAATTTTACAGCTTAGTGCCGACTACCAATTCAATTAGACTTCACTTCACAAAAGTCTACTACCAGTGTTACCGATGGATTAATTAATCCATTGTCAGCTGCGGATAGTCTTAATCCTCTAGGTCAATGTTCCATCTTTTTTTTTTCAAGTACCCCCAGATATAATCTATCTCCAAATTTGTACCCCGAAAGCGTTTTTTTTAGCACCGCGTCTTTCTTCTCGTTCGAGCTATATGCCACTCCCCAAAATTATTGGAGAATAATGCAAGCCATACACATTATATAATCTACATCTAGAATAAAGGCTCTTTCAGATCACATGTCTATACGTGTATAACTCTAAATCTGGACCTGATTATCATGAAATATTAGGCTCTAGTCGATATATACATGTATAATTTCTTACGTACTCCTTAAGATGCATTTGCTTTTCCCTGGTTTGATACCACTGACCTTGTCTATGGCTACATAGAAAGTGATGGCGAACTGTTTACTCAAATAACATTCTCATCAATCTGCCTTGAGATTTTCTTACGCTATATTCGTGCAAGAAGTGTTTTCGAGGGAGTACCTTTTATTGTTCTGATTAACGTTCATGCTGTTGATTTCAATATGGTGGCCAAGCAATCAAAATGCTTGTCATATGATCAATGATTTTTACTCACATTGACGCTCTGGATTAAGTACGTAAGGTTAAATTGAGGGTACATGAAGGTGCACTCAAAACCGGAGATAGCTCCATGACTGCATATCGTTTGATTGTTTATATTTTGTAGGTGTGCCACTCAAGCGGAATGTTCATAACACAGGAATATTAGATTTTTTTCACACTGGGATACAAACCATAGTATCCCGGTAAGGTTGGTTGAAGACCTAAGACCTTAAAAATCTTGACCAAGACAAAATTTTTTGTAGGAAAGGGGTTTGGGGGGAAGGTGGGGTAAGATTATTTGGGATAGGGATTCTCGGTCCCATTGTTACACGGGTAGAAAAAAAGCTTTAGACTGAAAGTAAAGTAAAATGGCACAAGAGAGAAACGTCAAATGGGTCAGGGGTCGAAAACTCCCTGAACTCTCAACCCACTTTGACCCCCTGGTACTGCCGCTCCAACTGACCCAAGCTCACTACTCTTCCCACCCCACTTACCCATCGACCCCATTTTATTTTCACGCGGTAACAGCAAACCCATCTCTATTAGAGGCGTAACTCTGTACAGACAAAAAAAAATACGACGGTAGGAAAAATTGTCACCTAGTATCCAACCAGAGCAAACATTCCAACTACACGCCTCAGTGGTCGAATAGTCTAAGCCCTAAGTAAGGGATATTCAACTTTTTTGAGCCCTCGGTACACTGATCAAGGCGCTAAAACTGTATGGCACACCATCAGTTTTTTAAGGAAAGATTATACTTAAAAAAACTAGCATTAAGATTGTTCAATAGTTCAATAGCTAAAATTATAATTATTGTGCTATTTAAAAAATAATGTTATGAATTTTTAAATATTTATTTTTATTTCTCTTCTTTAGTTGTCTTCTTTTTTTATCTACCTCTAAGCTCTGGCGGCAAACCTGCTGACCCTTTGCGGCACATCGTTGAAAAACGCTGATATATGGTGGATTCTTAGGCACAAAAATGCTTTAAATAGGCATCAAATATATGGGGTCCAGGCACCAGAATAGGCACTTAAGGAAAAGAGCACACATTTGGCAATGTAAAATTGATTTTACTGCCTACTAGTTTATTATCTACAGCCAATCCATATTTGTTTGACACCCCATCTCACTACTCGTTCGGGTTATACACATATATACTAATTAACCTAATATGTTAGGGTTAGAAAGGTGGTATTAAGATAACGTGTTTTCTCATTTGGGTGGAGGGAGATTGAAAAACCATTTAGTATAAAACACTTTAGAGACACGGGACCAAGATACAAATCTCAATCTCCTCTTCTTCGGCAGTTCAATCTACTTCGACTACCAAAGGGGGTCACATGCTGTTAGCCTCTAGACTTTCAGTAGTGAATGGGGCTATATTTTCAGATAGATTGTTTTTAAGAGTTTGAAAAGCTGATTTTTACTTCACACAATGTCAAGAGAAAAAATTTCAATTTTATCATTTCCGAAGAAGTTTAACTTTTCTCCTGCAACGACATGCAGTTTCCTCCTAAGATGTCTGTCAATACTTCCATTGTCCTCCACCAAATTTACGATCATTGGAAGCTATTTAACACATGTCGATTTTCAAACCTACTCAAAACAAGTATGTTGCAACTTAAAATTTCTTCAATACTGGACTATTTCAGCAGAAAATTAATACCATATGAAAAATAGAGAAGCCAAAGATGATATAGACATTCTATGGCTCTTATTCAAAAAAGAGGCAAAGACCAATATAATAGGAAACTATAGGCACTATAAAATTAGCCTATTGTACTCTTAATAACTAGAAATGCATATATATTATATTGATATGGATTTTATGGAGATATTTGCCCCGCGATTGAGCACCAATTATTATGATATAGGATTTTATTTATGATACGAATGTGAACGATACCGGGTTGTATGATGATGAGGACGCGTGCATGCCTCACTGCGCACTTGTACACGGCTATATGATCTGATTAAATGCCATTCTTATGAAATGAGTAAGCCTTTTAATATTGCACACGATTTATTTAGGTGATTACACTTTCAGTACTGTAGATTTGATATTAATGTGATACAGTTTTTATGTGATAATACTATTTTTTTTGTATCAAGATAACAATTTTCTGTATTCTGAGTAAGGTGTACTGTCACTGTGATATTATAAGGTTTCTGTTTACTGTTTTTCTGTGTGGAATCAAACGCACTTTTATCTCCAGTGTTAAAACTAGCTAATTGGAGAACTCCTGGAAACCTGATGTTGTGAAGGCTAGCTTCCTATTGGGTAAAGGGAGCCATCATGTCACATGATTTTCAAAATAAAATAGTTTGTCTTTTAAAGGAAGAAAGTTTTAAAACGTAGTGTATTGAAATTACTTCTGAAAACGCGTGATTCTCCGTGGATGAAGTATTAAAAGGAAACTCTACATACAATTCTTTAAAGAGAAATACACTTCATCCATGACTTTATGAATATATGAGGGGGGTCCAAAACGGTATCATTACATTCTTAACTGCCTATGTTTTACGATCAAGGTAAAGAAAAGACAAATAGGCAAATTCCAGTCCCTATTAATAAGGGTGGTTTTTACTGAGTACTTTTCTACTTTCTCCCCCCAGGAAAATTTGGGAGCATATGCGTACGTCCCTAACGGATCGTAAGATGCTATAATTTTTTTTTAAATATACAGACGGCCCGAATGTGTTATAGGTTGATTATATTGAAAATAGCTCATTATTATTATTACTATTATTAAGTTTTTGTTCTTACGATAGGTCCATTACGTTAATCAGTGAACTTAGACCACCATAATGCCCCATCCTCTGCCTCCTTCAGTTCCCAGAAACAACATTTTATTTAGTTGTGTATTATTTTCCACAAGTGGAACACTTAACTTTTATGGGTTAATTTATAAATACATGCTTTCACATTTTCATCAAATTGTGGTTTCCCGGATTGAATCAAGATTAACCAAATAATAAGATTTTTTTTCAGTAGATTTTTCTCTCTGAGGAAAATTAATGTATTAATATAAGAGAGAGAGAAAGGGTCATACATAGTAAATAGGGTTAGTTTATCACTTTGTGTGCTAGCGAGTGAGCCCAGCATCTTGTAAATAATTCAGATTGTCACGTGTCTTGAAAAGATGAACAGAGTATTGCCGTATTGCACTGAGCTGGAAAACATTTTACTGTTAGATAAAATAGGGCAATTGAGGTGGTATGGAAGGAAACATGACATATGGTGGTATCATGTGAGCGCAAGGAAAGGTATGTGTTTTTAAAGTTTTTATAGAAACACTTTTTTTTGCCAGAATAAATAAACTAATTCTCCAGTATAAACATAGAGTTTAATTTTCTTCATGTGGTGATATCATTAGTTGTTTAGTATCTATCAAGAGCATAGTGGCATTAGAAGACAAACTTATTAAATGAAGAGAAGAAGATATCATTAAATTTCATGAATGCCTCGACAGATATTCAAGAAATATTGATATCCCCATGTAGATAAAATTAAACTCTATGTTTCTACTGGCAAATTATTAAATTTATTTTCTTAAAATAAATTATTTGATATACAAACTGCAAAAAACACTGACCTTTTCTCGCACTCTCTAAACATAGAGTTTAAGTTTCTTCATATATTGATATCAACAGTTGTTGAATATCTGTCAAGAGCATAGCGTCAATAGATGAGAAACTTTTTAAATAAAGCGAGAGAATTGTTATTAAGTTCCAGAACATATTTGACAGATATTCAACAACTGTTGAAGTCACAATGTGAAGAAAATTTAATTATCTCTTTGTACTGGAGAAATATTTTATTTATTTTTGGTAAAAAAAAGTTTTTCCATAATAACTGCAAAATATTGGCCTTTTATCGTGTTCCGAGTCCATCCCACCTGTCAGTATTTTTCTATTTTAATAAATACAAAATTGATACAAACTTGAACTTAATTTTTTACATACTGTTAACTCAACCGTTCTTGAATATCTGTCAAGGGCAGCTTGAGATTTGATGAGAAATATTTCTCTTAATTTAAAAAGTTTCTCATCAAATGTCTTGATGCTAATTACCAGGGCTCGTATTTTGATTACATGTTTGTTTGTTTTGTTCGTCACATGCAATACTCTTGCGTGCATAAACTCTGTTCATGAGCCCTTGTTGTAGAAATGTAAGTTTTATAGGTAATTTTTTCATCTTGAAATTTAAGATTATATGTTTTTAGTTTGTGTCATTTGAAGCTATATTTAGGCATTTTTGGGTCAATTTTAGGAATTGTTGAATCATTTTAAGGCATTCATATGGAATAAGTATATTTAAATACTATCGATCTTGTATACATGCATAAATGCCCAAACGCTTTCAATACACAGTTGTCTGAAAGAGAAGATAATGTAGGCCATGAACTTTGTATCTTCTTTGTTTGTATGGTTTTAAAATACACATTCTTGGTGAGACACTGCAACTATCTATAGAGGGTTGCTTTGGAAGAGGGTAGTTATTAATTCTCAAGTAAATATTTGTAAATCACTCTTTTATATATCATATTGCAAGAGTTTAGTTTTTAAAGGTTTTTCATCACACATGTATGTTTTTATTTGTAAAGAGCGTGCTTGATTTAGACATGTGCATTCATTACGAGCTTTTGTTTAAAACTTAAGAGCATCTTTAGAAAATTTGAAGTCATTTTTTAAAACATTTAAATTATTTTATAGAACCCTTTTCTATCATTTTTAGGTCATTCAAATCTGAGGCCTGCTCATGACAGATATTCTAGAACTTTTGATATTATGTACTAGACGTAGAAAATGAATTTACACTTTTATACTCAAACAATATTCTACTCATTTTAGCCAAAAAATTTTAGATAAAAAACTGTAAAAACACAGGTTTTAAGCTCACTGAAATTTGGCAGGATGGTAGAAAAAATGCATAATATAACAATAAACGTCTCAAAATGGGATATTTAAAAATGTGTTTCCGGGAATTTGGGGGTGTTTGGGGATCTAAATATGGAAAAAACTTATCAGAGAGGGCAGATAATTGAAATTTGGCAGGAAGGTAAAGGTACCACTCCAAATAAACATACATGTCTTAAATTTTGAGATTTAAAGGTTGGAATGGGTTAAGTGTGGGACGGAGGGAGGAGGGGGCTCTCCAAAACTTTCAAAACCAATAGAAAAAACAAATAACAAGTGTAGTATAAAACTTAAACTTGGCAAGAAACTTGTCAGGAAGGTAAAAAGATTGCCTCATTATAACTAGACAAATCTAAAAATGGGAAATTTAAAAATGTGGCACTGAGAATTTGAAAGTATTTGGTGTATCTAAATATAGAAAAATCTATCCAGGGAAGGTGTATAATTGAAATTTTGTAGGCAGGTATATATCCTAAAAGGTCTTAAAGTTTTAGATTTCAAAATTGGAGGGAGTCAAATGTGGAAAGAGAGTTCAAAACTTTTGAATATGATAGAAAAAGCAACTTACAATGATAGCATAAACTTTAAACCTGGGAGGAAACTTGGCAGTATTGTAAAGGGATTGCCTCATATAACCAAAAAAATCTAAAAATGGAAAATTACAAAATAGGGCTGGGAATTTAGGGGTATTGGTGGGTCTAAATATATCATAGGCCTATGAGGAAAGGTAAATAATTATCAGAAGAGTAGAGGTACTACTCTAAATAATCAAGATGTGATGGGGGAGGGGTCAAAACTTTCAAAACTATCAGAAAAAACAACTTAAAAGGTTAGTACATATACAACTTAAACTTGGCAGGAAGGCAATGGTGCTACCCCAGGCAAAGGACGTCTGAATTTTAAAAATTTGATTCTATCAACGCTTTCCAACCTGTTGACTAATTTTACTCTCTTAATCTCTTTTACACTTTCTAAACTTTTTACTCACACTTTTACCCCTTTTTTTAAAAATAAAATTTACACCTTCCTGGCCAGCCTGTAGATGACCGTAATGGCTCGCAAATTAAATGAGGTCTACACGGAATGAATGCTTATATTATTTCAATATAAAATTTGGTAGTGATCGTATAGTGGGTTAGATAAATTAAAGAAATCATATATTTAAATTTAATTTAGCAATTCACTCGATACACGTCACGCGTCTTATTTAGTGTGAGAGTGGCCGTCAACCGATTTAAGGTGCATTACAACATCCACGGCTTAGCCGTGATATAATATAACTACTACGCACTATCACGCCTGATTATTTTTTATTATAATAATTATATCCACGGCGACTAATTGAACGACTAACGCGAGGTGTCGTTTAAAGGCTCACAAAAATATGACACCCCAGAATTCACCTGGGAGCGTCCTTGGCCGTATCCCGGTGAGACAAGAATAATGAGTCTCCTACTCGACTCAACCGATACTGTTTTTAAAATATTGGGAAAAATACTCCCATTGGTCCAGAAGATTCAACCAACATGGACGAACCTAACTGTCCCTCGGACCGTTAGCGCGGTCCAAGACAAGGGAAGATAAGTAAAAATAGTAAAATAAATAAAAATGGTAACATCATTAAAAGGTCGTCAAATGTTTAAAAAGCGTAGAGATGGTAAAAAGAGTAAAAAGGGTAAACCGGGAAGAAATGGCTAAAAGGGTAGACAAGATAGAAAAAAGTGTAAACGTGGTAATAAAGGGTTTTAAGAGTTTAAAAGAAAAAAAAAGTTAAAAGGACCAACGCTAAAAAGGGACGAATATGGTATATTTTTAGTGTTAAAAGGACATAATGGGTAAAATGGTTAAAATGGTTAAGAAGGGTAAACGGTGTATATACGGTAAGAAAAACAATGCCAAAATAATTTTAGTTGGATATAATTACAACCCTCTAACAACTAATTACTTATGATGCCTCACTATAATTTTTACTAGCACCAAAAGCAAGAGTTCAAGGAATTGCGTATTAATATAGAAGTTTTAATTTAATCTTACAATAAAAAAAATGCCAGTTAAAAAAAAAAATCAAATACATCTCTATTTTGACATTTTGAATTAGTCTATTTTCGCGCTTTGTATCACAGTTCAAGCCAATAAAGAATTAATATTTAAACATAATTTTAAAATTTGATTACTATTACCTGTGGATAATTTCATATACTAGAAAATAACAAGATTACTTTCTAGATTCCCCATGCCAAAAATGGGTACACCAGCCATTGGGTTCACAGAAAACAGTTTTGTACAGGCTATCAAAAAATATTGGGGACTACAAAATGATTTTGTTAAGAACAAACTAGTTTTGTAGTAAACATTAAATTTGTTTTAACTTGTACAAAACTGTTTTTTCTGTGTTATTATAAAGATATTAACTTATCTTTAGGTAAATTACGTCTTTATAAGGCTGTAAAAATTTGCTGTACATGAAGAGTGTGGCCGTATGAGGAGTCGGTGAGGTGTCATGCGGCCTTCCCATGTCAAAAGGTTCCCCACCCCTGGTGTAGCAAGAAGGCACAGAGAAACTCGTGGCATTGAAATAATTAGTTTAAAGTAGTCGCTACTACCGTTATAATTTTTTAATGTTTGACATAGTAAACCATTTAAATAGGAAAAGCTATAGTAGAATTATGGTAGGAAGAAACTTTTAAGGAATACAAACATATCTATATTTTCCTTCAACATTGATACCATCTTACTATATTACTGGTATTGTCTTATCTATATTGATTTAGTTATTAAAACTAACAGGTGCAGACAACATGACTGGACGTAGGAATATAGTAGCTTTCAGATACTGTCCTTTCTACCAAAATCTTGTTATCGATAAATTTGTTTTGATCCACTTTTGTGGCAGCATTGTCTAACGCACTACTCTCGCAGTAGACTAGACTACCAATGCGTAACAAGTACATATATTTATAATCTGAGATGCATGATTAAAAAACTGGTTTTGCAATAAAAGTGTTATTTTAATGTTTATGTAATTTTGATGATCTATCGGTTAAAGCCTTGATTAAATCGACCAAACCTTTCTAAGCGTATATTAACAACCTGAAAATAAATTCAACATTCATTAAGCTAATTACGAATGCATTACTTTACACTAAACGATGGCTCCAAAGATGACGAGTTATCTTTTCTGCTTCTATCTAAAGAGAGCAACTCATTAGCGCTTGAAGCTCACATTGAAGTACGTGTTTAAATTACTGGTACTTTAATGAATGAGTGTCTTCTTTGACAAACCAGTTTCTTCAGAGGTTTGGGAGACCCTGACTTGAAACGGAAAGAACCATCAGAAATTCCGTTCCCCTATTTCCTTCGTTCTCGTTTCACCTCTTTTCTTAGCTCCTTTATACATGTTTCTTGCTTCTTCCTTTCCCACTATTTCTTTATTCATTCTCGCCTTTTCTATATGTCTCTTTTTTATCTCTGTCTAGCTCGACAACATCTGGATGGATGTGTGTTGAATTAATAATTTGTTGCAAGAGAACGACGGAAACTTGTGTTGTACTGGGAGGAGGGGCATAAGGGTAGATGATGGAAAGTATCTTAATTTCATTTGTTGAAACTGATAAGCATCAACTTAAATTTCTCACCAGCCCAAAGGATTGTCTACAAGTGTTTTATCGGAAAATCTCTTTAGTGCGGGAAAGGGATAAGATTAATTTGTTGCGAGTTTTCAATAAATAACCTTTTACTTTATTTTACTTTTATGTTTTGTGCGCCGCGTCTTACTACCCATTCAGAATACCAGCGTAATTAGTACCTATACTAATAGGATAATAATTGGGAAGGTATAATTTGGAGGATATGTACTCGCATTTACTGGAGGGAGAGTGGGAAACCAATTATGAAAAAAAAACATCCTCAATACACGAAATCAGGATTCAAACCTCGATCTCTTCGTCACCATCAATTCATTTTATTTCCAAAGAGACGCATTTGACCAATCTGGAAAATTGTGACACAATTGCTGACCACTTCGTGGCACAACGGATTAAAAACGCCGCCTTTAGACGATTCGACTACCGAAGCATTAGTATCCTTGTTATCGACTTGTTTAGGTGGTGTTGGTTGCAGCTAGTTGGCTAACAGACGACTATGACGTAAGTACTCGCTTGCATTCTTCCCCCACGGGCAAGGAACCGCGCGTTTGGTTTGCTGGTTGTGTCTGGGCGAACCTTTTTTTTTTGTGCATTAAGGGAAGGGTGTGCTGCATGAATGCTAAGCTTGGCGCCAAGGCCTGAGCCCTTCGAGGCATGCAGGTGATGTGAGGAAGAGAATGGGCTGAGGGGGAAAGGGGTTTGGATGGAGGGAATGGGAGACCTCATTCCACCCTTCCAAACTACCTCTCGCCCATGGGCCCCGTCTTGAATCTTGAGAACAGGGGTGGTAAAATATGCAAACACTAAAAACACCTAATTCACATTTTAATTATATATCCATGCGAAAGAAGTGTCTTACGGTGGTTTGGGCATATTGAGAGAATGAGTATGGATCTAGTGAAGAAGCAAATATATGAAGGTACAGTGATTTTACGATATCAGTGAATAGAGTGACTGTGATTTTAAAATATCGGTGGTTTATACCAGTGATTTTTCACTGTTAGTATTTAGCTGCTGTCCGAGTAGGCGCGTACAATCGAGTATCGAGTAGGAGTATTTCTGAGTACTGGGTATTTACTATTTACTCGAATAATCCCATGACATTCGGTTATCGGTTGGAACTTGAAAGGAGAACTAATTACTTGGAAGTTTGGCGGCTTGCAATGGAATTCGATACTTAAGGACTTAACATAAGCTCTTTCTGTCGGCACTCGGCACTGACATTGACATTATTGACATACAGCTACCTAATCTCCGGGTTTCGTGTTGCCTGACTAATGTACAGTCAATACAAAAGTATGCGTTTTAAGAAGTTTAATACAATTGAAAAATAGAGAAATAAAATATGTTATTTAGTATTTTATAGTGAAATGTTATGTAATTTGGGCAAAATTAGTGGTCCAACAAACATTATGTTAAACTTGAATACCAATATTAACTTATTTTACGTACTATGAGAAACTCTTGTAATTGTGTAATTTATTTAGTGATCTATTTCACTACAATTAAAATTTATGTGAGATTAAAAATGAACATAACATAATGGTGATTTGTTTAGAAAACGTTTGGAAAGCAGGTCATATATTATATTATTGTAGTGTTATTTTATTTTAAATACCGTACATATAATAGTAGATGAGCTATACATCTATTAGAAGCAAATAAACCTATAAGATGCTAGAAAATATTTAATCAATTATTATATAAACACACTTTAGATTAGACTATAGGATGATGAGGATCATCAACGTATTGTAAATAATATATTAAGGTTTATTTCTATTTTTTCTATTTTGTTACTTATTTTAATTCATTATTTACGATTTTGGGGATAGGATCACCGAAAAAAAGAAATGATTTTTTTTCGTAGCCTACTTTTAAAAAGAATCCGAAATGTGATTTGCTTAGTAAGCTAAGCTTGCTTTTGTATTTTGCTCTTAACAACAAATGTTTTGTATTGAAAATGCATGTGAAGGAAACATTTAAACTATTAAAGTCATTTTTACGTAGCAATCTTATATTGTTTTTGATAAATGAGCTCTAAGAGATCTAGTGTTTTAAATAGAAAAAACACGTAAAACATGCCAGTCAATAAGGTCGATTCTCAATTAGTTGGTAGAAAATAAAAAATAAAAGAATAACAAAGGCTGTGAAGCGAGTATTTATTCGAGTGTCTAGAAAAAGAAGCAATACTAGCTCCGTAGCTCGAGTATTGCGAGTATTTCGAGTATTGTGAGTATTGCGAGTATTGCGAGTATTTCGAGTATTGTCAGTATTGCAAGTATTGCGAGTATCTCCGATCACTGATATCTCAATCACCGATACTTCTGAGATCGAGTAACTGGGATTATCAGTGATCAAATGGTATCGGTGAAAAAATCAGTCAGTGATATATCGCCCATCTCTAAGGGGTAGATCATGTAAGGCGTGGCTAACTGCTGTAGATGAATATGCAAAAAAGAGAATTATTGAGAGCTTTAAGAATAAAAGAGCAGGTATGACTCGATGTATGGATATTGTTGAAGTGAAGGAAGTATGCCTATGCAAGGATAAAGAAGTGTGGAGAAAGTTTGTGAGGATGGATTAATTATGAGGTTGTATTTGAGCAGTTTCTTGCCTACTCCGTGAGGGAATGGAGTGATTAGGTATGTATGTATATGTATGTATGTGTTTATGTATATGTATATGTATGTATCTATGTATGTAATTTAGTGATTGCTATATTTTCGTATCGTTATCAAATGTACGGGAGGTTTTTTTTATAAATGCCTCTCCACTTTCTTTTCCCACAAAAGTGGATACACTTCCTCTAAACGCAGGGAATGCGAGAAAAGGTCAGTGTTTTTACAGTATTTATATACAATATTTTTAGCCAAATTACATAAAATTTTGTTTCTTTATAAACATAGAGTTCATATTTCTTCACGTGGTGATATCAACAGTTGTTGAATATCTGGGTGACCTGTCGGACTTCTGTGCTGGCGGCCGGGGTTCAATCCTTGGTCCCGGCACATATTTATCTGATTACCACTTCCTTCACCTCTGACAAGACATCTTGTGAATGTGGGGAATGCCAGGCCTCCACCGTGGTTCGGATTCCACGTTAAACTGTAGGTCCTCCATTTCATCTCACAATCACCCTACCATTACACATTAGCGTAAGTGCGTATAACCCGAACGGGTAGTAAGACGTGGTGCTAATAATAATAATAATAATAATAATAATAATATAATAATAATAATAATAATAGAATATCTGTCATGAGCATAGCGGCATTAGATGAGACACTTTTTAAATGAAGAGAAGATGTCATTAAATTTTAGGACTCCCTTGACAGTAATTCAACGACTGTTGTTATCACCGTGTGAAGAAAATTAAACTTTATGTTTGTATAAAATAAATATTTCATTTATTTTGGGTAAAACATGTTTTGATATAAATAAGAACTGCAAAAAACACTAACCTCTTCTAGCCTTCCCTACATTACCACCTTAAGCATATAACCCGATTGGTTTGGAAGACGTAGCTCTAATAATAATAATAATAATAATAATAATAATAATAATATTTAGCACCGCGTCTTACTACCCGTTAAAGTTATACGCTTTAAGTACTAATTACTCTAATGGATTAGGAATTGGGAAGGTTGAATTAGAGGAAGTGAACCCACATTTGCGTGGAGGGAGAGTGGAAAACCATTTAGGAAAAACCACCCCCAGTTCACCCGTCCGAGCTTCGAACCTCGATTTCCCCGTCCTCAGCGGTTGAGCTCAACACGACAAGCGCGTTAGCCAACTACGCCACCGAGGCGGGTAGCGCTAAGAAGAGGTAAAAAAAAGCATCAACCACTCTCTTTTGAGATTGTTTTGATCGAGTCTCGATTCGGTTGGTTCTTAGTCCTCACGTATTTAGAGATTTGACCGGTCCCTACACGAGGGGGGACTATTTGTACCATGGTACCAGGCCCGGGATTCAAAGGGGCCCGGGCCCAACATAAATAGTATCATTTAAAAAAAAAAGTTAGTTAAATAAGATAAAACAAGAATGATAAGCAATAAAATGCCCATTGATACTAAGGAATAGAACATGCCTAGTCCACCATTTAAGATTTCCTTCGGAGGAACTTATTGAATTTGTCACAGTGGTATCGTGCGTCCTGGAGTCATGTCTTTCGTTTCGTAGTACTTAGAATTTTCACGGAATCTATTATATTTGTACTAAAATTAAATTTTACACATAAAGAGAGTCAGGCAGTAATTAAAGTTCAATTTAAATTTAAGTATTTTATAATGGGCGTAACATTTCAGTGTTCAGTTACGTAACAATTTGTTTTGTAAAAGTGATCAAATAATTAAAAAAGAACGGACAAATTTCTAAGCCGAGCAGCGGTGGAATAACAGGGATTGTGGGGGGAAGGGGGCCTTTCTCCCCTTGTGAAATTATTTCTCTCTCCCCTCCCGAATAAAATAAGGTCGCTCCCTCTCCTGGCATAGACTTCCCCCTCTTTAGATTTATTTCACTCCCCCTTTGATATTATCGACTATAAAGCTTAAACATTTTTTTTTATTAAATTCCAAATAGCTTCTAGTGGAAGCCACTTTTCAAAACTAAGGCTATCTAACTTAAAATAGTGATAAGAGGCATCGAATTTAATAAAATAATGCAGGTGAAGGAAGACCACTTTAAATATATTCTAGAGGCATTCAACTTTCAGAACTAAGGCAGGGAAGGACAATCTCAAGTAGTGATGTGAAGCGTTTGATTTAAAAAAAATTATTTAGCTGAAGACCCCTTTAAATATATTTAAAGGAATCAAATTTTCAAAACTTTTTCTGGTGTAGACCATTCAAAACAGCTCCTTTAGACATCTAGTTTGTCAAATAAACATTTCCAGGTGAGAACCACTTCAAATAGCTTCTAGAGGCATCCAATCACCAACATTTCAAGGGGAAGAAAATTACAAATAACAAATAGCTCTAAATATCTTCTGGACGAATCAAATTTAAATATATCAGCTTAAAAAAAATCACACTGAAGACCACTCTAAATAGCCACTAAGCTACTATAGACATCCAATTTTCAAGACTTTGCTGAGAGATGACCACTATAAATAACTATTAAGGACATTAAAAATTTTAATAAAATCTGGAGAAGGATTACTTCAATTAGTTTATATATAAGTATGATTAAAAAAATAGTTCATACAAGGGTCACCCCCAATATATTATAGCGTATCTTATTTTCAAACATTCACCTAGTGACTCCAGCCCCCCCCCCCCC